>JAEIJG010000642.1:0-22235 GCA_037289395.1 Beauveria scarabaeidicola
GGGGGTAGCCGGGCTACCCGCAAAAGAGCTAGGGTTAAGATGTACCTTTTGAGAAGACGCTAAAAATAAGGAAATAAGGACTGATTTCCTAGATTTCTCGGTCTCGGCTGTCCTTATTCTGCAAAATAAGGACAGACCCACTAACGTGTACCACAAGACGACGATTAGTGGCCAGAGCGTACGAATGTACCTGTCCCCGCTTTAAATAAGGAAATAAGGACTTAAGGAATTCTCGTTATCTGGCCCATAGTATGCAAGGGAGAGATGCCACTAGGAGAATCGGGTCTAGCAAAGAACGGTGAACGACATAGTCGTCAGCGGCCTATTCAATATAGGCCTCCTCCGGAATGATTCTAGCGATTCGCAACCTGAGCGAGAATTCGTTGTATTCTTCTGTAGAACGGAACGGCCCGATGATAACTATGCATACCGGATTGTTGAAGGAAGTTGGTGATTTCTGGGCAAGTGGGCACTCGTGATTGGTCAGGTTCATCCAGAGAGCCATCGCGAAAAGGAAGCTCGATGAGTATGACTGATAACTTTTCGCCTTTATTGCTATCGGCAAGAGACACGAGACAGAAAAGCGTGGCCTTGCAAGAGGTGATGTAGCGTTGAACCTTCAAATACCTAGCCATACAGCTCCGTAATCATCTTCTTGGTAGTTGAGCAATTCCCGCTCTTGAGCTGTAGGGCTGCAGGGTTATACGCATCTACATCCTACCGATTGACTTGTTAGTCGTGGCCAGCAGAGACATGCAGCCTAACAAGCACAACTGTGAAACTTTTGCTGCAGGTGTCGAGAGCATATATGGCAGTCGCAGAGTACATAATCACCCGCATATAAACGAGATTACTCACCTTGTGAAATGCTTCAACTACTTGCACGTTAGTCGGTTGGCCAAGAAGCAGAATGATAAGGGGCAAGTGTCGAGTTTGCGGTTGCGGTTGCTTTTTCTTTGTTTCGAGGGGCGACTGTTGCATTCTATCATGCGCGGGTGCGTCGCATAAATGCTAGACACTGCACGTCAAAAGCAAATTACAGAGTGCTTGCGAGGCTCAAATGATGCCCGAATGCTGGTGATGTGGCTTGCAGCTTGGTGTGGTGGGCTCACAAGCTCGGACCCTTTCGTAGGCTTGCGTGCAGCAGCCAAGTCGTCAAATTGTACCCGAGACGGTTGACAGCTCTCGCCTTGCCTTGGAGAAAACTTGTAAGCCTCTCGCGCATCAATAGCACAGTGCAGCATCAGCACCGAGTAGGGGCCAAGGGGTTCATCGGCAGCTGATATTAATTATTAGGCGTGTCGCCGGTAATAGGGGGGAGAATGGTGGTCAAGGCGCCAAGGACAACGACGGCCATGTGGTACATTAGTAGTACATGTGATACAAGGGTCGCAGGCATCGGCTCGACAACACAACATCAGCATGCACGCCTCGAGTAAGATTTCCAGAGGTCCGTGGCACGGGCAAATCCGCGACACCAACGCATCGCCAGCACGAGTCGCGATGGGAATTCGGATGACTGAAATCTCAGTGGATGCCTTTCGTCTCGTTCTCGATCAAAGACAGATATGTACCTAGAGTTGCGCCAACTTGAAACGAACCGGCCCGTAGCGCCGCATGGCAAGGTAGCGAGACTAGCGACTGGGCTTGCTGGGAATCTGGGATGCGGTCCAAAGGCCCTGGTCCAGGGGCAACACAATATTCGTAATAACAATTACTGAGTAGGTACTAGTGCTGATGGCTTGTTGCAACGTTGGCCAATCAGTCGCTGAGCGCAGTCATTGGCCCTCCCGTGGTTGCGACCGTTTTCTTCGCAGTGGTGGTCACTGGTCGGTCTCTGGTCCTGCTCCGCTCCGAAACACCAGCTCCGCATGTCGAAACGCTCATCTCGATCGTGTTGGCAACTGATGAATGAAGAGGCAGGCCACTCGAAGAGTGCATTCAGAGATCATGTCTAGACGAGATGACGGAGCAGGCTTTTGACGCCACCACCTGCATTGCATTCGTAGCCCTGAACGCCATTGTCACAGTTGTGGCGGACCATGGACCATCACCTCATCGTAGTGTAGACTCGCAAGTCTCGGAAGTAAAAACGATGGCATTCGACGAGTTAATGTCCGTTTTGTGCCTGACTCTTATTAGCACAGATGTCTGCAGACCCGATAAGCGCGGTGACCAACGCTGTCACACTGCATCGAGAATGTTTGGAGCTAATAAGCTTGTTCATCGTGCAGCTCGAATGTGCGACATGCATCGCAGACGAATCGAGTTTGAAATATATTGTGCGTGCGTGCCTTTCGCCCGGGTCATGCAAAAAGATGCATGTTGCCAAGTTTTCGCAATGAGGCGGCAGCTGGCAGGCGTACGTACTCAGTCAGGTAGTCAGACAGGCAGAACAAACGGACAGCTTCACCACCAACTGTTGCAGGAGACCATGGCTACCAGTACTCTTGCATGCTAGAGATCAATCTATAGCACAGAAGAAATTAACGAGCCAGTGAATCTCGACATCAGACTCAAGGAGAAAAGCCATCTGGTAGTTATTTAGGGGCCAAGCCAACAAAGCTACAGCTCCTCTCAGCACGGCCAGGCTTCCGTCCTGTGGTCATGCTTCCTTTTTACGTCCAGCACACAACTCTGGCCACACCCTTTCCCTTTTTTTGCTGATAAGTCAGGCTCCCGTCTGTTCGTCCGCCTTCTCCACCGACCTAGCGTAGGTACGCCGCACCCTTATCCATACGAATACATTGACGAACAATTTACTCCGTTCAACGCCCTGCCGATGAGGGACTGGTGACTGGATACAAGCCGTGGAGTGCAATTTGGTCCCTCTCAGGGGGTCCCTGCGCCACACGCGCCTCTCCCCAACTTAGTGGCTTGGTGCTTGGACACCCGAGATGGAGCAGGAAAGTGTGGGAGTACTGGTAGTCTGGTACAGACGGCTACCAACCTGCCCAGCCCGTCCGGACTCAGCGGTCTCGTTTTCCCCTTGACCCCTGTGTTGGGTGCCATTCAGCTATTCGCCATTCTCTTGGTTCTTCAGCTGGCTTGCTGGGGGTTCGATAAAACTCTAAATGTGAATTGAGGCAACGAGGAAAGGCCAGGGCGGTCGCTACGAAGCAAAGGAAAAGGGAACAGGGGTTACCTATCTACCCATGGTCTGAAACGATGATTTGCACCAAAATCAAGCTGCTATACATAATACCACCAACTCTTGCCCGTTCTGCTTGGTAATAGGCTGCAAACCCTGCCTGTTGGGCATAATTAGCAGCCCACAGCCGTGGACAGGCTCCGCGCGCTGGTACTGGTACCTTGCTGGAATGTGTGTGGGTGGGCGGCCACCTCCAGACTCCTGGTCGTCCTCTCTCCCGCGAATGCCTCCAGTTATCCTTGTACACCAAGAGGCTAGTCATGACCTCAGGCGGGCCATGCTCTCAGGGAGCCAAGGAGAGACCTGATGTGACGACCGCCAACGTTTGGGCCCGAATCTTCCGCCCACTGCAGCTACAGCAGCTACAGTACTGCAGCTGCAGGTCCCGCTCCCACTTGCTTTGCCTTCAATCATACTGGTACTTGCCACGGCATTGTCATCTTGTCGCCCCCCCCTGGTCTGTCCACTCCTAGTCAATATCAACCGTGCCACCGCCGCGCCCTCTCATTCACTTCTCTTCTCCCACCCAGGCGTCAAATGGCTGAATGAAAAATTGGTTGCCGACTGTCTCTCCAGCAAATCACCTGAATTAGTCTAGGCATCCAGAGCCTCTCGAGCGAAACAGAGATTCCCTCATTCACCATGACTCCGTCTCTCAGCGCTCACCCCAGCTTCACGCGCCCGCGCACCGGCGAGCGCGAGGGCCGTCCTCTCACTCGCGACCAAAATGGCGGCGACACCATGCTCATCCCCAGCCGAACCTCGTCGCTGCACTCTCGCATTACCCAGCCGATTCCCTCGAGCTTCAACACCAAGCCCCAGCAGCGCACTCCCAAGACTCTCACACACGCCTACCTCGTATGCGGAGTTGGCCGCGAGCCGTCACAATGGGTCAGGGCCCCGGCGCCCGTCCAAGGCAAGATTGGCCACATGAAGGGGGCTGTCAGTCAATTCTGGCTTCCGGAGATTCTGGGCAGCAGTCCTCGCCTGGAGCAGGACAATGAGATCGCAAGGGCTCTCCATGCCGCTATGAGGGTTCGTACATGAAGATGGATTGCAAAGTCGGAATTATGCAAGTGTCGCTAACCAAGCCATCCAGGCCTGTTTCCCTCATGATGTCGAAATTTGCACGGGTCGTAGCCAACCTCACTGCTCTCATCATTCCTTCGTCCTGCAGCAGGACTCTTCCCAGACCCTCTACGGTATCTGCCTGCGTGTGTGGTCCCGGGCTGATGAGAAACGAGCCGAGACTATCCGTGACCTGCGCAAGCGTACAGAGTCCGACTTTTACGACAACCCGGATGAGACGTACTGGATCCCCTACTGTCTCTCTTTCCTCTCCCGATATCCTCTCTACAATCTCTTGGGCGATTACCTTCGTGGCATGTGGATTCACTGGAACAAGGCGACGAATCTCTTCCACGCAGAGGAAGTCTCTCGTATTCTCAGCTTCCCCGCGCCCCGACTCAACGACCTTGTCCGTATTGACATGAAAGACTATGCGCTCTGCTACCAGTTTCCCTCTTCCCCGACCGGATTTCAAAACTTTGCCATGTGGCCGCTCTTCAACTGTCTGTCCATTCCCAACATTGTTGGTGTCATTGAGGCTGCAATTTCCCCTACTCGCCGCATTATTTTCGTCAGCCACTACCCTGCCATGCTCACCGTCGCGGCCGAAACTGTCCGATACTGTGTGCGAGTCTATGAGTGGAGCGGTCTCTATGTTCCTGTTGTCCATGCCCGCCATGCTAGCGAGCTTGTCCAGGAGCCAGGCCCATACATCCTCGGTGTCACTGCTGAATGCCGCTCACTCTTCAACGCACCCAACGATGCCCTCGTTGTTGACTTGGATCGCAACTTTGTTCTCACTTCTAGCCCTCCTACCGCGCTCACTCCTGGCCAGCGAAACAAGTTTGTGACTCGCTTGACCCAGGCACTTAACGGCGATGTTGTCCCCGCCGGTGTGCCGCACCATCTTCGCTCTGCCTACGGTGGCGGTAAGCTTGTTCCTGCTGGCCAAATCATTGTCATGCGTGGTGAGGTTGAGTCTATCCAGGATCCTGAATGGTGGAACCAGGACTCTGTCATGGCTGTCATGGATCACGTTTGTGAAAAGCTCGGACGCAACACTGGCATCAAGGCTGTCTTTGGTGGATCGGTTAAGAAGCCGCTCATGACCAAGGTATCCATGAGGCATCTGAATGAAATCGTCCGAGAGCGCAACCAGTACTCTCGTGACGCCCAGGAGGCATGGCAAGATTTCATCAACCTAAAGGGTCGCATGGACACGGAGCTCAACAAGGTTAACAAGCGCAACAACTATCTCGTTGAGGAGCTCGAGAGCTGGAAGCAACAGTTTCTCAAGTTTCAGGCCTTTGCGGAACAGCTCACCAAGGAGACCCAGGATCTCAAGGTCAAGATTGAGACGCACAAGCGTGAGAACCGTCGTCTTGCTGGCCTCATCGACCAGCAGAAGGAGGACAATGCGCGCATGTCGACCCGCCTTAGTGGCACCGAGAAGCAGCGCGATGATGCTTTGGAGGCCCTTGTTCTCCAGCAAGAGATTGCTGAGGAGCTCGAGCGTGAGCGTAAGAAGAACAAGAAGGAGCTTTCACAGCTGCAGCACACTAGCAGCACCCTTATGCGCCAGCGCGACGAGGCTCGCCGGGTCGTTTTGCATCTCCGTAGCCTCATAGGTGGTCAGAGCCACCATATGGAGCACCTGATCCAGTCGTTGACCAAGCCAGACGAGCTCGTCAAGGAGATTGAGGAGGGCTTCTATGACGATTTGCCCGGCGACGAAGAGGAGAGCACCGAGGGCATGACCGAGGAACAGACGCAGTCATTGAGGCTGTCCCGCAACGCCAAGAGGCTCTCCGCTGCTAGCTTTGCGGACGTTGCGGATCGTCACCTCAAGGATAAGACAGACGCGATTGCGCACATTGTTCGCAACATTGCGGACCAGTGCCAGGCTGCTGTAGAGAGCCTACAGATGGCCCAGGATGTCGAGACGCCATCGCGCCGCCACAGCGCTCTCTCCGGTGCCGTTCAGAGTGACGACGACAGCCACTCTGCTGCCACCTCGGAGATTGGCGAGGAGAGACTGCGTCGCCGCTCCGGTCGGCCGTCCAGCATCCCCCCGACGCCGGACCTGGTGCCCAACCGCAGCAGCACCGCCATGTCATTTGTCTCGGCGACGACGACGCCCGAGCGCAACAGCACCCAGTACTACGGCCAGCGCGAGGATGTGCCCACCAAGATTGTCGAAGATGACGAGGAGGATTATGAGGAGAACCGCAGCGACAGCGCCGCCGCCAATGAGAACGGTGTTGTCACCAAGCACAGTGACTCGCTGCTGCACAGACCCTCTGGCGCACGCATCAGCGCATTGGGCGGTACACGCTGAGCACACTTTAACAACATAGGCTACGGAAAATGACAGGGTTTGGACCATTTGATTTTTATCTACTATTATTATTACACTGTCTTGCTTTTTAGCAAGCTTTCTTCTGGACGCGTCATGATGGCGGGCCACCATATATCCTCTTGCGTTGGGATTTCTATTGGGTGTACATGTGGTTTTTTTTTTTTTTTGGCTATATGTATTTGGCGGGCGAGTTTTTTTTCGGGTTTTTTTTTGTTTGACTGGACTTCTTGTTGTATGTTGAGCAGATTCGTCCTCTTTTCTTGTTCTCTTGTTTTCTTGCTTTACGGTGTGGCGTTCCTTTGACTCTTCCATATGTCGTATCTATTTGTACGTACCGACGGCTTGGCAAATTCTTCATCTTTTGTGTGTACGAGCAAGTTGGATGAATTGATCTTATTCAACCGTAAATGACTTTTGCGCTGTGCGACTTGTTGAGTATTGGTATCCCGATCTTTGCTATCCGAGCTCTAGTACTTGAAAAGTGCAAAGCAGCGGCTGTAATCACGAACGCTGAAAGTAGTTTCTGGCTGCCGGTGGTCTGTACCCGTTTTTGCTCCTTACACGTAGTTTGTTAGTTTGCTAGTTGACAAATCACCATGCATAGCTCTTCTACAGTTTTCAAGCCTTGCTAATTTCATACCTCACAGTACCTCAGAACTCTCACTAATTGTAGATGCTTTTAAATAGCGGGTAACTATCGATAAGATTGCACGACAAGTCTCCAACCTTTTTTTTTACAGCCCTCGCAACAACCTCTTCTCTTTGTCTTGTCACCTTTCCCCACGAATTCTTTTCTCTTGCATCTTCACCGCAGGCGCCCAGCATGGCCGACCCGATGCTGACGTCTCTGTGCGCCATCTGCCACATCGCGGTGCCCAAATACAAGTGTCCGCGGTGTGGCCTGCGCAGCTGCTCGCTGGCCTGCACCAAGAAGCACAAGGCGTGGAGCGAGTGCAGCGGCGCGCGCGACCCGACGACGTACCTGCCGCCCTCGCAGCTGCGCACCCCCGCGGGCGTCGACCACGACTACAACTTCCTCCACGGCATCGAGCGGTCAATCGAGCGCGCCGAGCGCGTGCTCGTCGACGAGCGCCGCCTAGTGCAGGCCGAGGAGCTGCGGCCGGTGACGGTGCAGGAGGTGCGCTGGAAGACGGGCCGCCACGGGCGCAAGCGCAGGGTGCTGGTGACGCGGCTGCTGCGCGAGGCTAGGGTTCGCCAGTTTGAGCGCTCCCTGGCGCATAGGCTGCGCAAGCTCAACGTCGAGATTATCTGCGTTCCGACGGGCATGACGCGGCAAAAGGAGAATAACACGACGTTGAATAGGAGGACGTCGAGGATCAACTGGCAGGTGGAGTGGTTCGTGGTGGATGATGAGCGTGTGGAGGCGACGCAAGGAGAGGCAGCAGAGGCGGCGAACGCGACGAGGTTCTTGTCGAAAGTCATGGATGACGTGCCCCTGCACGAAGCGTACCGAACGATGCTCGATGAGCAACAAGCTGCAAAACGACGACAGGCGAAAAAGGATGGTCACGCGACCGAAGACCAAACCATGTACTACGGTCGCTCCCCCGAGTCACGATGCTGGCCGTCACCTGCGACCGCGCAGGATCCGTTGACTGGCCTGTGGTTCACCTACACAGCGCCCAGTATCGATATGTGGCCTGAAGAGAAGCAGCGCGAATACCAATTCTTCCTCGGCTGTCTGCAGACGCGGCGGTCGGACCAACGCGTCACGGTGTCTCCGCTGCAGGTGACGGACTGCTTCCGCGACGTCCTGGCCAACACGCGCGTACTAGAGTTTCCCACCATCATCGTGCTCCGCAGCGGCCAGATGCTGCCCGAGACGTATATACTAGGACCCAAGGATACCTTGTCGCCAGGGGCGGTGGGGCTGCAGGGCAGGAGCGGCAAGCGCAAGGACGGGCCGGCTGGTGGTGGAAACGGCGGCGACAGAGCAGCCAAGAAGCGCAAGGGCGAGGATGGGGAGGAGGGCGAGGTGGATGAGGATGAGGATGAGGAAGAGGATAGCGATGGTGGCGAAGGAGGGCTGGTAGAGGGCGATGTGATTGAGGAGCAGAGCATAGGCGAGGAAGACGATGAGGACGAGGACGACGATACTAGTAGCTCGGGGACGTCGAGCGCATCAGAGGATGAAGGGGACGAATAGCGCAGAGGCACGGGTATTTGCGAAGCGCATGCATTGCAAGGTGTTTGGGGTTTCTTGTACTTTTGCATTACGGGCTACGGTGCCTTGTATGATACTTGTACTCTTTGCATGGCCACACTGCAGTCTTGCTGGTCGTCGTCGCAAGATGGAATTGGAAACATGGCTACTCTCGAAACAGGGTAATTAGGAGTTATTGAGCATGTTATCGCGTTATCGTTACCAAGTCTGCATCTATCTAGCATGACGACTAGTGCATGGTAGGCATCTCTAGGTAGGTAGAGTAGAGTAGAATCAGGAAAAAGCTGTCTAACAGCTCCCAGTGTGGAGCTACGTTTCGGCGGGGCCGCCCAACCCCACAGCCAACAGCCGAGTTAGCGTGCGCGACTGTGGCTGGATAACTCCTCAACCTATTGCAATCAAGGGGGCCGGAACCTCGACAAGCTTCTCGACACAACGGGGTACGAATCAATCACATAGCTCAACGATAGTATACACCTCAATCGACCGGTGCAACCACGTGCCTTTGACTGGCCTCTCTACACCCCGCAACATGGTCTGATTGACCATCTGTTGCAGCCTCTCTGCCGACAGAACCACCGCCACACACACAGACACACACACAAACGGTCCGCCCAGCATGGATGACACGCCCGCGCCCAAGCTCGCGGAGCTGCTGCGGCACCCCGACGACCTCGACAAGATCCCCGGGCTCAAGCAGGAATTCGCGCGCAAAAAGGGCGCCGTCGACGGGCAGCTGCGCGGGGGCCTGCGCCAGCAGCTCGAGCGCACGCAGTCGGGCATGGCCGGGCTCGCCGACGGCCAGCGCACCGTGCAGCTCATCAAGGACGAGATGATGCAGATTGACCGGCTGTGCTCCGAGTCGCAGACCATGATCCACGACTTTGCCAGCATCAACCTCGTGTCGCAGGCGCACCGCAACTTTGCCGCCGTCGAGACGATGCGCCGCAACCTCGAGACGTTTGACGACCGCCTCGTCGTGGTCGAGGGCATGCTGCGCCAGGACGACGACGACAGGGAGAACATGCCCAACCTGCTGCCCTGCCACTACGAGCTCACGCAGCTGCGCAACATTCGCGACGACGCCATGGAGCAGATTCAGCGCGCCGACGACGCGAGCCTCGAGGCCACGCTCGAGGACTACTTTGCCCGCCTCGACGACGTCGTCGACTGGTTCGACGAGCACGTCGGCCTGCTCGCCATGAATCTGATCAATCTCGTCCTCAACGACAACAACGGCCTCGTCGTCCGCTTCGCCGTCATCATGGAGGCCGAGGAGCGGAGCGACCGCCGCGTGCTCGCCCTGCAGGACGCCCTCAAGGACCACAAGGAAATGGCCGTCCGCTTCCAGGGCATCGCCGACGGCGCCAAAAAAGTCCGCGGCTACAAGGACAAGTTTCTCGAGGCCATCAAGCTCGGCGCCGAGCAGCAGTTTGACGCCGCCCGCGAAGAGTTCCTCGACGACCCGAAACGCCTCGAAAAGATTATGGCGTGGTTCTTCAACGACCTCAACGCCGTCCGCGTCGGCATGACGCCGCTGATGCCCAAAAAGTGGAATATCGGCAAGCTCTACGCCGACAGCTACCACGCGCTCATGCACGACTTCCTCGTCGGCATGGTCGACGACCCCGAGGCCTCGTCGGCGCACACGCTCGAAATCATCAGCTTCCCCGAAAAGTACTACCGGAAAATGGCCAAGATGGGCTACGCGCAGGCGGATCTCGCGCCCCACGTCATTGACAACCGCGAGGCCGAGCTGGTGCGCGACTTTCGGCAGCTCATTATCCGCTTCCTCGACGAGTGGATCGAGCGCATCTTTGCGCAGGAGGCGCGCGACTTTGCCGAGCGCAACGTGGTCGAAGGGTCCAACCTCGACCAGGACGAGTACGGCTACTTTCGCACCAAGAACCTGGTCGCGCTGTGGCGCATGCTGCGCGAGCAGGTCGACGCGGCCGCCACGTCGCAGCGCGCCGACGTGGTCGAGGGCGTCATTGACGCCATGTTTGCGCGCCTGCGCGCCCGCCAGCTGCAGCAGCAGCGCATGCTCGAGGACGAGGCCCTGCGCTACGAGACGGGCAAGGTGCCCGACCTCGAGGGCTTCCAGGCGCTGCAGGACTGGCTCGTCGCCACCGCCAACGACCAGATTGCGTGCATCGACGACGGCGACGACGAGACGCGCCTCGGCTACCTCTCGAGCTTCCGCCAAAAATTCGAACCCCACGTCACGCCGCAGTACCTCGAGCGCGTCGAGCAGGAGCTCGCCGCCCTGCGCGACGGCTACGTCGACTGCAGCACCTGGTGCATCAACAAGTTTGCGCATCTCGTCTTCGCCGTCGACTTCAAGTCGGTCATGCCCGACTTCTTCACGCCCCGCTGGTACGCCGCCACCGCCATGAAGCAAATGGTCGTCACCCTCGACGAGTACGTCGGCGACTACCGCGCCGTCCTGCACCACTCCCTCGTCGACATCTTCATCGAAATCTTTGCCGACGAGCTGCTCGTCCGCTACCTGTCCAGCGTCCGCAACAAGGGCTGCAAGTTTCGCCGCGCCGACCCCTTTCGCGACAAGCTCTTCAACGACATCGCCACCGCCTTTGAGTATTTCGGAACCCTGCCCAACCCGGACGTTGCCGCCTCCATCAAGCAGACCTGGCGCGTCACGGAGGGCTTCCTCGCGCTGCTGTCCGCCGACCGCGCCGCCGTACCCGACGAGTTTGCGGCGCTGAAGGCGGTGTACTGGGACATGCAGATTAGCTGGGTCGAGGCGGTGCTGCGCAGCAGGGACGACTTTGAGCGCGCCATGCTCAACGCCGTCAAGGCCCGCGCCGCGCAGATCGAGGTCGTGCGCGGGCCAGAGACCATCATGGCCAAGATTAAATAATGAGCCCTTTGCTAGACCGGTTATACAAAAAGGGAGAGCAGAGTCGTCGTGTGCCGTTAAAAGAGACAATGTGGGATTTTGCAATGCATTCAGGAAGCGTCCACGCTACGATAAACATGAGCTGTAGCGTTGTTTGAGATTTTTGCACCTCGACTTGTTTGTATTAGTTCCATGGATTGATAGCAAGAAACAAATTACTACAAGTAGGTGACTAAGAAAAAGTAGTGTAAATGAGAGGCCTGAAAAACTCCATCTGAATAGAGGGCAAACATAATGTAAAAAGAAGGAAAAATAAAAAATAAAATAAAATAAAAGTCCAGCCACCCCAACGTCCTCGGAACCAACACAATATTATCGAGGTAAGAGTGACTGGCCGTAGTCTGTAAAAAGTCTGATCCGCTCGTCATAGTTCGTAAGCCTTTTGCAGGGCCTAGATATAATCTTGAAAACAATGGCTCAAGGCAAAAGGCACTAAGATTTGCTGGCGAGGTAGTTGGCAGCCTGTTACATTTCTGTTAGCTTGCAATGCAATCATTTCCAGGCCCTTTGGATGCTTACCCTCTCCAGGTCGTAGTCGTATTTCTCCAGAGCACCGACAGAATCAGGCCGCGAGTACCCCATGCCGGTCAGGCTCTTCAGGATCGGATCGTCGTGCTCGCCCTTGTCAGTGAGAGCGCGGCCGGGCCCCGGAGGGCGGTCCGTCGTCTTGCCCTCATCCTTCTTGGTGTCGGCGGCCGTGCTGCCGACCGGGTCGGCCGAGTCAAGCCCAGAAAAGATGGCATCCCAGTCATGAGAGTCGGCGTTCTTGGAAGAGTCGGCGCCAGCCGGGTTGGAGGGAATAAAGTCAAAGCTGCTTTCGTTGCCAAAGGCGCCATGGTCGCCCTTGGGCTGGCTGGAGGGCGGGCTATCAAATACTGCGTTGTAGTCCTCAAAGCCAGATCGGGAAATGTTGGCAAAGTCGTCATCCGCAGAGCCTTCTTTGGCTTCTTCTAGTCCCTCAAAGTCATCATCCAAGTCGTCGAATGCGCCCTTGGGCTGCACAGTAGAAGCGGGAGCCGTGGCGATAGTACTCGGAGCGGACGGACCAAAGATGTCGTCCAGGGATGACTCTTGAACAGCCGTAGGGGCGGTGACGGTGGCTGGCGAGATGGGCTTGTCTTCCTTGGGAGCTTCAGCAGGCTTTTCGTTATTTCCGGCGACGGGGACAGCGGCCTTTTGAGCAGTTTTATTCTTCCCCGGAGAAGTGGGGGCGAAGTCGTCATCAAATCCGCCTTGCTCGCTCTCAGAGTCAGACTCATCATCGCGCTCAATCTCGGAGATTGGGGGGAATTCAGTGTCGAATGCCGACTTGGCCTTGGGCGGTGTAGTACCAGTATTGACAGCAGATTTGGTGGAAGTAAAGGCCGCAAAAGCATTGTCAAAGTCAGCCTTTGCCTTTTCCTTGTCGTCGCTGAACGGTGCTGACTTGTCCTTGCCGGGGCTTTCAACAGCTTTGCCATCGTCCGCGGTAGGAGTCTTTGCCTCCTCTTCTTTGCTACTTTCTTCAGTTGACTGGCTGATAGCACTGGGCCCATCAGTGGCCGAGCCATCAGCCCGCGAAGCCGGCGGGGACACATGGCGAGAAGAGGATACAGACTCGGCTGGACCACCGAAAGGCAGGAGGCTGGAGCTAATTTGCCGTGACTCTGGAGGAGGTGGGGGGTTGTCAACGCGGAGAGTAGTCTGTCGGCTCAGGACGGGTGTCCCACTGGGCGGAGTTGAGAAGGATCCAGCACTCGTAGACGAGTTTCCGGTGGTCTGCGGTCGGAACGGAGCTGGGCCCTGTCCGGAAGCGCCGCCAGAGGGGCCAAATATTTCATCCGTGCCGGATGGGGTTGAGAAAACGCCCATCATGTCGGAACTAGCAGTGCGCTTGAAGAAAGGGTTGTTTCCACTCGCTGTCGAGAGCGCAGGGCTGGTGATACCGCCGCCAGAAGGATCGATAGCGGAGCTAGACTCTGCTCTACGAGATGTCTCCTCGCTCGGCGGTTTGCCAAGGTCCGCCGCCTCTGTCTTGAGCTTATCACGCTCGCCCTCGGTAGTCAAAAGTTGCTTCTTGTTGATGGCGACCAGTCCCTTCTGCTGGCGAGCTTCCATTTTTAGCTTTTCAATTTGGGGCTTTAGCTGCGTCAGCTCAGCATTGGCCACCCGGATTCGCTCACGAAGGCTGGTGTTCTCATGCTGATAGGACTGCAACTGAGTCAAAATTTGCTGACGCTCGGCCTGGGCATCAGACAGGTTACCCTCGAGGGCCATGCATTCGCCTTGCAACTTCTGTGTCTCAGCTCTGGAAGCCCGCAGCTGCTCTTCCAGCGCGCGTGCATCTTGGGCTTCCTTTTCGTAAAGCGTGCGTAACTGAGAAAGTCTTTGTTGAAAGTTTTGTTTCTGGGTGTTTGTTTGATTCAAGTCGTTTTGAGTTGCTGTGCGCTTGGATTGCGTCTCCTGCATTTGCGTGGAAAGCGTACTGATCTGGTTGGAGAGGTTCGCAAGCTCGGTGCTCTCACCGGTGATCTTGCTGCTTTCTTCGGGGTTGTTATCAGCTAGGAGGTCTTCGGATATGGGGGCCTGGGAGGTGACGGGCGAGCCAGTGTTTTGCGTGGTTAGGCCTCTGCCAAAAGACGAGCTCGGCACGAATGGCTTGAAGGTGTTGCCGAGGGGTGAGGACGGGCCAGCATTAGCGGGACCACCAGCGAAGGGGTCGGTCCCAGAACCGCCTGTGGACATGGGGTCTTGCCGTGGAGCGGGAGGCGGCGGTATGGGGGCAGTGTCGAGACCGAAGAGGTCGTCCATGGCAGATTTCGGCTGCGGCGGAGGAGGCCTGACCATGGGCGGCGGGTCAAAGGGCGAGGCGGCGGCGGGAGGCTGGCGCGCCTGGCTACGCATACTTGGGGGGATCAGTTTAGGGGGTAGCGTAGCAGGAAGTGGCGTAGAGGGGTTGAGTCTCTGCTGTCTGATGAGGTACATGGCAACAGCAAACTCATCACGAGTCAAGTGGCCTTGTGAATGGATATCTGCCAGATCCCAGACCTGGGCCAATGCATCTTCGGAGAGGTTGGACTGGCTGAGAAAGGGAACGGCCTCCTCGCCAGTGATGTAGCCAACGCCTGTCTTGTCGAGAGTTGCATATAGCTGGTCAAATCTCGCCTTATCGGCGGGGGTAACAAGCCAATCGCCAGCTGCTTGGGGAGCCGGTCCAAGAGGGCTTCCCGTACGCGGCTGCTGCCCGCTGAGCTGGCGGGGAAGCCCAGCGCTGCTAGTACGCGGTGACTGTCTCGCGGGTCCACGGCCAGCAGCGACCTCGAGAATAGCGGGTGGCAGGACATTGGGAAGCGAGCGGAGAGCACCGGAATTTGTCGAAGTGAGCAGGTGCATGGCAACAATAAATTCTGGCGCAGAAAGGGCTCCGCGCTGTTCTGTATCGACCAAGGCCCATATGCGGCCAAGAGTCTCGTTGGGTAACCCGGATCGGTCAAAGATGGAGCGAGCCTGCTCTCCGGGGAGCAGGCCGGCTTGCAGAGGCTGGCGGTCAAAGAGGCTTCTATATTGTGTCATCTTGTCGGGCGTCAGGGGCGGAATGCGAGCACCGGGCGGAGTTCCGGAGTGCTGGGCCGCTATAGGAGAGGTGACGGCAGGCAGCGCGAAGCCATCGAATCGCGGTATGGGGGCAGGCTGCAGTGCGAGCTCGTTTGTCGGTTCGGATCCGGCTTGAGCATGGCCAATGAGACGCAAGACGATGCCAAAGCCGGTGGGCGTGAGGAAGCCTCTATTCTCCTTGTCGGCGATTTGCCAGATCTAGAGGGAAGACGGGTTAGTAGGAGTTGTAGCTATATGGATTATCAGGGGGGAACGAACTTGACCCAGAATACGTGAGTCGAGGCGCGTTTTGTCGAAAAATGTGACGGCGACATCGCCAGTGACGACACCGACGCCATCGGTGTCGGCCTGGCGGAAGAGCTGGCCATAGACTCTCTTCTCGTCGGGAGTCAAGTTGAGGTTTGGCGGGGCGGCTGGATAATAGAACATTGTTAATTTCGCGAGGAATCCATTTTGAGGAAAGATGAAGAGTCAAGTACCAGAGTCGGGGCCCGCGTCGGCCGACATGTTGGGCTGCAGTCGGGCTGGAGCTCGTCTATGGGATTGGACAAGGTGGGGGTTTGCAGAGGTGACGTATCAGGGGCAGTCGGATGAGGCGGACAGAAGTGATGTGTTGTGATGGAGGTTCAATGGGTTTACTGATTGGATGAAGGAGGACGGCGATGCACCATGCAGGTCGAGCGACAGGGACGTCAAGAGCTGTGAAGGAGGTGCAGAGGACTACCTAGGCAGCTTTCAGCTCAGCGGCGGTTGGAAGCGAGGCTGGAGGTTGGCGGATACCAATTACCAGTACGGATATTGTTAGCTTTGGCGTTGAGTGGCTGTGCACAGTGGCACAAGGTGTGGCGCAACCGGCCCCAGCAACGCAACAGGATGTCAAGATGGGATAATTGATTTGTTGGTCGCAAAAGAAAAATCCATATGAAAGTCCTATATTTTCTTCTTGTTTCATTACCAGCAGTAACCTGATGACTTGCAACCTCAATGGCGGCCCGGCAGCTCAAGCACCAGCCACTCAACTCGACGTTATCAGTACGACGTGCTGGAGGCATTTACAGGTACCTATGTACCTACAGTGGGTGACAAAAATTCCGGACAGTCTGCCATACAAATTGCCTTACAAACCTTACAAACCGTACGTAACTTTTGTCTCCCCACTGTAGGTAGGTAGTACGGTAGCTCCTCGCTAGGCGCGCGCCGCCTTTTAATTAAACTTACTTGACCTTCATAAATACTGACATCATCGTTCTCTGAACCATGAATAGAAGCAATATGGAATACTTTGCTCCGCTTTGGGGGGTAAATTCCCGATCCTAGACGCCCTTGACGGTTCGGCCGAAGCGCTGACAAATGAAATGACGAGCCCATGCGACCTTTTCGCGGCATGCTATTTGAATTCTTCCATGCAGTCTGGCAGTCTCCCGAAGTGATGGATGCGATTATTCAGCACCGGCTTCATGCCCGCAACCCACTTGAGCTCTCGGGCCAACCAAACAGCCACGACAAAATGCAGCTTCTCAATCGCTCACCATAAAAAGACGTCATCCCCTCCCCCACCACACATCCCCCTCTACCCTTCCTCTAAACCTCTTTGCCGTGTGATAAACACATTGCCCCGCTTCACAGTTTCTCTGTCGAAGCTGCTTCTTCCATGCACTCTTTCGCCCGCGCCGCCCGAATCTCCCAGCTCACCTCGCCTGCCCCGTTGCGAATTGCTTCGTTATCCCGACACTTGTCGACAACCTCGCCCGTCATGGCGCCCACGGTTAAAGACATCGACTATCTCGTCCTCGGCGGCGGCAGCGGCGGCCTGGGCTCTGCCCGCATGGCTAGCTCCAAGTTTGGCGTCAAGGCCATGGTCATTGAGAACAAGCGCCTCGGTGGTACCTGTGTCAACGTTGGGTATGTACCTGTTTCCATGATAGCCCACGATTTCCATGATAGCCCGGTTTTCCATGATAGCCCGCGATTCCCATGACGTAGCGAGCGACTAACAGTCTTGTCGCTAGATGCGTTCCGAAAAAGGTCACCTTCAATGCCGCCGCCATTGCCGAGGCCATTCATGACGCCAAGGCCTACGGCTTCTCCGTCCAGCATTCTGCGCCCTTTGACTGGAATACCTTCAAGAACAAGCGCGACGCGTACGTTAAGCGCCTCAATGGCATTTACGAGCGCAATCTCGGCAATGACAAGGTCGAATATCTCCACGGCAGCGGCCGCCTCGTCTCCAAGAATCAGGTCGAGGTCACTCTCGACGATAAATCCAAGGTCCTCGTCAACGCCAAGAAGATTCTCGTCGCTGTTGGCGGCAAGCCCACACCGCCCCCTTCCATCCCCGGCGCTGACCTCGGTATCAACTCGGATGGCTTCTTTGATATTGCCACTCAACCCAAAAAGGTCGCCATCGTCGGTGCCGGCTACATTGCCGTCGAATTTGCTGGCATGTTCAACGCCCTCGGCACCGAGACGCATATGTTTATCCGGCACGACACGTTCCTCCGTTACTTTGACCCTATGATCCAAGAGTCCGTCACCAAGGAGTACGAGCGTTTGGGAGTCAAGCTGCACAAGAAGACCAATACGACCAAGATTGAGAAGGGCGCCAATGGAAAGCTGTCAGTTACCTACAAGGACGATTCGGGCAACGAGACCACGCTTAGCGATGTCGACCACCTGATTTGGGCCATCGGCCGTATCCCGGAGACTCGCGGTATCGGACTGGAAGAAGCCGGCGTCAAGCTCAACGACGAGGGCTACGTTGAGGTGGACGAGTACCAGAACAGCAGCGTCGACAACATCTACTCCCTTGGTGACGCCACAGGCCAAGTTGAGCTGACCCCCGTTGCCATTGCCGCCGGCCGCAAACTCGCCCACCGCTTGTTTGGCGGCGAGCAATTCTCCACCACCAAGCTCGACTACGACTACATCCCCTCGGTCGTCTTTGCCCACCCAGAAGTGGGCAGCATCGGCCTCACGGAGCCCCAGGCGGTCGAAAAGTACGGCAAGGACAATATCAAGGTCTACAAGACGAGCTTCACGGCCATGTACTACGCCATGATGGAGCAGGAAGACAAGGGCCCCACGAGCTACAAGCTCATCACGACCGGCCGCGAGGAAAAGATTGTTGGCCTGCACATCCTGGGTCTCGGCAGCGGCGAGATGCTGCAGGGTTTTGGCGTGGCCATCAAGATGGGCGCGACCAAGGCCGACTTTGACAGCTGCGTCGCCATTCACCCCACGAGCGCCGAGGAGCTGGTTACTCTGAAATGAAAGGGATTGCATGTAATTATGATACCTCTTAGAACCATGTGATGCTATTTATGATGGTTTTGTGCATCATTTGTTGACTGTTGAAATTCTCATGATGATGTGTAATGCTATCTTGCTGACGGAGTCCCTCGGCCTCGAAATGGAGAGCTGGAATTCAAAATGTTTCTTTACAACATCTAAGCAGCGTATGGATTGACATTGGCCACTTCCACGTCCACCTGCTTAAAGACGGGCACAACCGCCTTGCAGTGCTCCCAGTTGGCAACCAGGTTAAAGTGCTTCATGGTCGCCGGGTGCTGGCGGCGCCACTCCTCGCCGAGAATCCACTCGAGCCCGCGCGAAATGCAAATGGCCACAAAGATGTCCGCGAGCGTAAAGTCATTTCCGACGAGAAACCTGTTGTTGTTGTCCTTGATGGCCGCCTCGTGGTTGTCGAGGAACGCGAGCGTGGCGGCCTTGCCCGCTTCGACGGCGGCCTTGTCGTACGGCGCGGGTCGGGCCAGTCCGGGGATGAGGGGCAGGAACCTGAACAAGGGGAAAAAAATGGACAAGAAATTGCATCAGAGTCTGCAGTGATGGAGTATGATGGAGTGTTTTTGTTTTTTTTTTTTCTTTTTTGCTTACCACTTGCTCATGATGACGAGCAGTTCTTGGTTTGCCCAGTTGACCCAGGACAGGACCTCGGCCTCTTGCTCCAGGGAGCCATCACCAAGTAGGCGGCCTGGCTTTATTTTTGCGAGGTACTAGCGCCGCATGAGTCAGAAACAAAAAAGACCTTGGTTGCTGCAGCTTGAAATGTCTCTTACATAGGCAATTGCCGGCACCTCGGTCAATTTGACATTGTCTCCCTCGAGCGCGGGAATCTTGCCCCGGCTCCGAGGAAACTTTTCAATCAATGCATCTCTGTTGAGATTTTGACGTGGTACTACCTCGGACAGGTTGACGTTGATGTCTTGAGAATGCGCCTAGCAGCGGAAAAAAAAGAAAAAATCATAATCAGTTATACAGCTTAGACCAAACAAGCGGCTTCATCACTTACAATGATTCGAATAATCCGTGTTCTCGGATTACCCTGAGCTGGTCAGCAAGAATACACAAACGCTAGGCCGTTATTCTCGCAGCATCATACCTCGTAGCCGTACACTGTATACTCCATGGTGATGAATCTAGTTTTGACTTTTTTTCCTTCTCTTCTTGTTTCTCGGCCGGGAAGAGGGACAAGACTACGGATCGGACAAGTAGCGTCTCAGCCTGTTCCACAAACCCTGCCGCCCACGCATTGATATATTTAGTCGCTGCCTCCCGAAAACGTGATGGGCCGACGGTACTAACGTAATTCTGTCGAATCTTACTAGATGAGCAGTTTTTTTTTTTTTTCAGCCGGGTCCCCCGATCAACAACTCCACTACAAGTTTCCGGCCGGCAGCCGCTGACTCGACGTCCACACGTTCCTGATGTGGACCTTGATAGGCATATATGAACGCGGTCCGTCATAGCAACCTCTTGACAGGTGGGTTTTGCTTCGTTTATATCCTAGCTGGATCCGACACATCCGTGATGGATCCCCGGGATGAGTAATTAGGGTCCTCTGAAAGAAGGCTCCGGGACAGGGAAGATGAAGCGAGTGAGATCTCCAAACTGCCGGCTTTCGGGGCCCCCAACCCCGGCATTGCTCGTTTCTCCTCTGTGGAATTCGGGGGGGGGGGGGTTCTTGGCATCCTGGCTAAAAGAAGGGTGTGCTATATCTGATAAATAAACAGAACGAGGCAAACAAAGTTTATCTCTTTCCTCCTTCTAGAGACTGCAAGAGAGTTTTACGCTTCAATAAAACCTTCTTTTGATAACTTGCGAGAGAACCTGCATAATGCCGGCATATTCTACACTGCCGCAGCCCCCTTCCCTCGGCCAACGCGTGCCTGACAGACCGCACGCCGTCTCGGTGCATCTGCCCAAATGGCGAGACGTGGTGGACTTTTCCGCCGGCGAGTCTCGCGTCCGGACGGTCCAAAAGGGAGGCTACCCGAGATCCTTCCTCCACGAGGCCATTGCCAAAGCCCACCGCGTGCTCCTGGCCCGGTTTGGCGGCGACAACCAGTCCTGCCTGCTGTTCCCGATGCATCAGTATGCCGTTGCCTGCAAAAGCTATCTCTGCTCTCCTCCAGATGGCTCGACAGGCGTGGACGAGCAACAAGTCTCTATCCAATCCTTTAGCTTTGACGTGGACAAGTCGGGCAAGATGACGCTGCATGCTGTCTTTTTCCCGGCCGAGGACGCAAAGAAGGCCATGATTTTCTGGCGCCTGACCGGGTGTGGCATTTCATCGCGCCTGGCGCAGGATATGCTTCCAGGACTCGAGTCCGTCTCCGTTTCCAGTGCCGCCGACACGCCCCTCCCTAGGGACGAGACGGCCGAGACAGGCATCCAGCAGCGCATCGCCAGTCTGCTAGATCGTGCCCCTGTCGGAGGACCAAGAAAGCAGCTCGTCAAGCCGGATCATGTCTTGCTGTACCCAACAGGCATGTCCGCCATCTACAACTGCACCAACGCTCTGGGAAGCTTGCCCGGCTCGCAGATGGTCGTCTTTGGCTTCCCGTATGAGCTTACGCTCAAGGTGCAGGAGGACTTTTCCAAGGCCTGCACATTCTACGGGTTCGGCACCGACGAGGAGCTGGACCAGTTTGAGCACCTGCTCATCTCCAAGGTCGCCGAGGGCAACGAGCCTCCCATTCAGGCCGTGTGGTGCGAATGCGCCTCGAACCCGCTCCTGCGGACGGTGGACCTGGACCGCATCCGCAGACTCGCCGACCAGTACGGCTTCGTCGTCGTGGTCGATGACACGATTGGCAGCTCGGCCAACGTTGACGTGCTCGGCGTCGCTGATCTCGTCGTCACATCCTTGACCAAGACGTTCAGCGGCTACGCCGACGTCATGGGCGGCAGCATCGTCATCAACCCATGCAGCCCGCACTATCAGAAGCTGCGCGCCATGCTGTCGGCCGTCTTTGTGCCGAGCCTCTACGGCGCCGATGCTGCGCAGCTCGAGAGGAACAGCCGGGACTACCTCGCGCGCACCGCCGTGCTGAACCAAAACGCATCCTACCTCGTCTCGCTCCTCGAGCCGCTCACCAAGCACCACCACGACCGCAGCCCGCTCAACCACGTCTACCACCCCAGCACCTGCTGGTCCGCCAAAAATTACGTGGCGCGCATGAGGCAGCCCACCGACGACCTCGTCCCGGGCTTCGGCTACCTGCTCACCCTCGAGTTCTGCAGCGTCGAGGCCGCCGGCGCCTTCTTCGACGCCCTGCACGTCTGCAAGGGCCCCTCCATCGGCGCCCAGGTCACGCTGGCCCTGCCCTACGTCCAGGTCGTCTTTGCCAAGGAGAAGCCGTGGGCCGCGCGCTACGGCCTGAGCGAGGCCATTGTGCGCATCTCGGTCGGCCTCGAGGACCAAAAGGCGCTCGCCATGGCGTGCTTGGAGGCGATGCGGGCCGCCGATGCCGTCGTCAACAGGGAAGACGACGACGACAACGACCTGGCTCTCGGAAAGGACGCGCTCACCGTTTCCGGGCTCGAATCGGTGCCACTGGCTCGCCCTACGCCACTCGTACCGCAAATGTAACTAGAAGTTTTTTTTTTTTTTTTTTTTTTTTTTTTTTTCGGCTGTTTGTTTGTTTTAGATTGGAAG
>JAEIJG010000643.1:0-22235 GCA_037289395.1 Beauveria scarabaeidicola
TGGTCGTCACCGACCCAGCTACTACTCAGGCGCTCGAGTGGTTATCGCTCGGAGATCAGACGGGATCCAGATTTATCACTCGGCTATGGCCGTACATGTCATGAAGATGCTGTATCTTGATATATAAAGGGGATGCTGTAGTCTACTGAGACTTGGGAGGAGTCAAGTTCTGCGTATTCTCAATCTTGGGGACGGCAGTGCAATCCCTATACCTGAAATCCAGAGATGCTTGCTTAGACACCAAGGCCGTGCTTCGACGTTTGCTTGGATGCGGCCACTCTTTTCATGAGAACTGCCTAGTCGAGCGTCGGGGTGAATATTGGCAAGCTTGGCCACCTCTGGAAGATCGGGGTTGCCACGCTGTCAAACAACGGTGGAGGATTTGTGCTCAGTCAGGTGGAGTCTCAATACTTAATGTGATTCTACTTCGATATGTAGTGGCACGCTTTTGTCCTCTTAGCTGCGGCCCGTTCCTCTTCATTCAACAATTGCACCCTTGTCTTTCATAGTTCTTCCACAGGAACAGTTTCCTCCCGCGACCTAAAACCTACTTCCAGTATATAGCTCAGTCACAAGGGTAAATGCGTTGGCCAGGCGTTGGCAAAATGGTCATTCTGAGCCTTTCTCGCCTCTTTCATCTCCTTCCCTAGCGGCATGGCCTTCGTGTAGGATAAAACCAGTGAGGAATTCGTCCTGATAAAGGTCCTCGGCGGATGCGCGGTCTTCTGGCAGCCAGCGCAGCACCTTGCGCACAAACCTGAGAAACGACTCCTTCTCTTCGCCTTGTAACTTGATCTCGCGACTCTCAAGAGATTGGGCAGGAATGGGCGTGAACGCAATCCATTTACCTACACGACAAAAGAAATACAGTCAGCACGGTCTATGAACATGGAGAAAGTATCAAAAGCTGTGCATGGAGCACACTCACCTTTCGAGTCCCAGTATTTGCGAGACTGCTCGTACCTGTCCAGGAATCTCTGAGGTGGTGGTCCTAGTAGTGACACCATTTCTGCGAGGTGCATTTCGTCATCCAGTTTTTCAGCGCTGACGGCACGAAAGAGTCGACCGCCTTCGAAGAGATCCCAAACCTATTGCCCATCACAGTTACTTAGGGGTTTGCTGGTTCTTGGTCCGTGTCTTACATCATCAACTTACCATGACTCCAAGTGACCACATGTCAATCTTACAATCCCATTCCGATCCCATAATTATTTCAGGTGCTCGATAGACACCTGGCATGACGTCTCCAGTATGCTTCTCGTCTGGCTCACCTAAACGGGCAGCGCCGTAGTCAGTGATGACCGGTGCGCCATGAGTTATTGGAGGCTCGTAGGAAAGATAGATTTCGCGGTGCGCCAAGACCTTGCGTGGCGAGGGGGATGATAGCTCGAGCTCTTCAATCCGCTTCAATAAGCCCGCATCTTTTGGGTCCAACCCTGGCAATATATTATTTGGAGAGAGATCTGCCGTGGTTCAGATTAGCGACAAAGTTCAACTGATGGCTGAAGCTTGATGCATACCGGTATGAATAACGCCAATCTGATGGAGGAAGTCCAAACCCATGACCACGTAAAGCAAGGTTTGGCGCAGAAGATTCGAAGCAAGAGCGTTCCCTGGGAAAAGTTTGCGGAAGGTTGTTAACGGTCGGCTCAATGGAGAAAAGACTAGGCATTGGTGTCGTCCACTGGGACCTTGAATCTCAAAATGATCCAAAACGACGCGCAACCTCTGTTTGCCAGGATAATGCGGTGCATCAATGGAGCGGATGTGCTCAGAAATCATCACTTCTTGTCTGGCATCTCTGTTCCCAATCTCCCCGGTGGTGCAGATCTTGATGGACAATAATGCATCTTCCCTGGTGTAGAAATGCGTCAGTAACCCGTGTAACTACCGCATTGTTGATACGTACCCGAGGTCGTTACAAAGCTAAACAGTAGAACCTCCACCAAAGCCAAGCTTCCCCACGATCTG
The DNA here is from genome assembly GCA_037289395.1 of Beauveria scarabaeidicola. Classification (NCBI taxonomy): domain Eukaryota; kingdom Fungi; phylum Ascomycota; class Sordariomycetes; order Hypocreales; family Cordycipitaceae; genus Beauveria; species Beauveria scarabaeidicola. The sequence goes on from JAEIJG010000643.1 coordinate 1,972, forward strand.
GTATCTTTCCTGAAAGACTTGGCCAATGCGCACGGGGTAACAGTGCTCATCTTTGTAATTTGGAAGACCCTCTTCTTCTGGTCGCTGATTTGCTGGGACAGTCTGGAAGCCAGCGCTGGGAAAGACTTTGGGCTGTGCTGACAAGGTTCGTACCGCTTGTCCAGGCTGTTGACCAGATGGAAGCGCCCTGGGAAAAGGATTCAATTTACTTGGCCATGTCGATTTCAAAATACCTTTTGGAGCGACAAAGAAGCGCCGACGCAAAGCAGAGAGACAACTTATGTGGGCGACTTCGCATCATGTGTGCCTGTAGGCTGTAGCAGGGTGTGTGGGCCACAGCAACTACAGCATCCCTGTATACATTCTGGTAAGGCCTGATAATCCAAACAATTGACCTTTTGCTTTTGCGCGACACCAACACCCCTCGTACCCACCACTGCCGCCGTAAATTTGGTGTACCTCTGGCTAGGTACCCTCGGAATACCTCTGCCTTGCCCAGATTCTTGCATTGCCCAAGGTTTTGCCTTGCCCACGAGTCCTGTATGCTAGAGCTCCACGGCTTAGTATCTGTGGAAGACATCGCGGACCGGAGCTTGGCGGTTACAGCATTCTTCCCTCAACGCCAACAAGTGAGTACGGTGTCGGAAGTGCAGCAAAATGCGATGATGCGACCGCTTGATCGACAGATGACAATCTTGCTTCGAAGAGCTGGTGAATGGAGGGAAGTAGGACTACGTCAGCAGGGATCCATCATCAAAGGAATAACCAAAGTTCGAGAGGAAAACCAAGCACAGCAACTATTTTTGTATTCTGGAGAAGGCAGAGGTCTTGCTCTGGAAGGCTGCGCCACCCTGAGCGATGATATCGTCTGCTTAGACACGGACACGAGCGGTTTCCCTGCGGAAGTGGAGTTGTAAGGCTAAGATGAGAAGAATCCAGCTTCTATAGTTCCAAAGACAATGCCAACGGTGAACACTTTCAGACTGTCAACTTGCGACCATCTGCTCCCTGATACCCATCTCGTTCAAATCTTGTCCCGACCGAAAAGCGACTTCTTCCGGCACGGTGTAGATGTCCATACAGCTTGTGTAGATGTCGGCGGGTTGCTGCGTGTCGCTCGGCTTGAAAGGCCATTCCCAGACCCAGTAGAGGGTGTACATGATACTTACGTCTCGAGGCAAACGAATGTCCGATTGACACCATAAATCGGCTCCTTGAGGGTCCATGGAGCTCTTGCTGAATTCACTCTGGCGACTGGTTGAGATCTTTCCGACATTGACCTGGTAGCATTAGCTGTCATCAAAGGGCCGTGTTGCTAAAAGGGAGCCTCGCCCGTCGCCACCAGTGCCATCTTCGTTCTCGTCTGCAGAGGGACGCTGAGTGCCGTAGATGAAGCTTTTACCACTGCCTTCCTTCCGAGGACTTGTTTCCGGGAGAGTGACATGTCCATTCTCTTGGTATTAAAGGGCGATGAAGGCAGAAGTCGCGGTTGGCGTTTGGTGCCAGCTAAACAATAGGGGGGCAGCACTTCCATTCCACGGTCGGTGGTGCCCAGCATGCTTCTCGATCATGCGGAGACGTTGCCGTTTTGGTAAACCGTTTTGGTAAACCGTTTTGGTAAACCGTTTTGGTATCCCGCTGTGCATAACTTGCATAATTCTGCCACCGGCCAGGTGACCCGAGCTTCGACTGAGCCGAGCCTGAGCCAGGGCGGCAGCAGCGCTAACCTAATTAGTCCAGCGCAACAGGTCATGGTAAAATCCACCAACAACTCGTCGCCTCACTGTCATCGTGCTGGGGGTCTCCCTGGACGAATAGTCGCACACGGCGGAGAAAACCGGAAGCAAGTGCCACGCCCGGGTAGAAATGTCACCTGCGAGTACCACACCACTTTTGTTCCTCCCGTCGCACGAGCACTTTTGCTCCTCTGCTTCAAGTGTCAAGGAACGGCTTCCTCTCAGAAAGTTTGTGCAAGATGGGGGGATCGCAACTGCCGCAAAGAGTATGCAAATCGACAGGGTGGTGGCCTCTCATTTGGTTGGCTCCTCGTTCCATCCCCTCTAAAAGGTTAATCATAGCAGCCTTTAGTACCTCCGAGTTGCCGAGTAGAGCATCTTTTCCTTCTTTCGCTCGGACTGTAGCCGTCTGTGACTGGAGCTTTAGCAATGACGCAGTTTCTCCGTACTGTCAAGAACTGCTATCACTGTGCACCCATCTCGTGTGTGGCAGCCCATGACGCACCTTGCTACCCTGACCCTAGACAAACACCAGCCTGGTGGGTTGCCGTGGTTGCCTCGGACGGCTGCTGGTTGGGTGCTTGGTTCATCGTCGGTGGGCCGCAGGCGCCAATCTCTGGCTGCGACGAACCGTGAAGAGGCTGGGCTGGCTCGGCCAAGCTAATAGCCAATCCCCGCGCGGCGACTGGCCAAAGCAAGATTCAGTAACGCACGGCTTGTTACATTCGACCCTCTTCCAGGGCCTGCCACCTGCAAAAGGCGATCCCCAAATAGGCCGTGCGACAAGAGAGTTAGACCCATCTCGACCCCGCATGCGCCGCTTTCCAGAGAGTTTGAGAGTTGCCATCGTCATGTTGGGCAAAAACGGAAGCTCTACTGCACGATGGCGTAGCCAAAGGAGCTTGTTTGTGTTTTGGTGGCGACACGACAGTGAGCATCACCGTCTCAGGGTCCTGCCAAATTTGTCAAGAGGCACAGACAATCCTGCAGCCCAAGTGTCGTATAGCACAGAGGCGTTTCTGCACCCAAGTCTGCAATGAATTTCCATTTCTTGTCGCTCACACCATTAGCTCTCCCGCCCGGCTGGTCTAGAACCTTGCGCAGCAATTAATTGAAAGCTGCAGGATGGTGTCGAGCTTGGGAAATATAAGTAGCTTGGAAGCTCGGATGTAGGAGATGCGGGGAAGCTTCAGCTGGGAGGTGTCAGCACAAGAAGCATGTTTAGCTTCCCGTCGTGTTTCACATGCCACAACTTGGAAATCTAGCATTATTCTTACTGAACAATTTTTGCATTTCGTACCTGGGGACGGTCTTCATGCCCAACGGTAGCATTCGGCTGACCGTACCCGGACGCGCGTTGTCGTGCTACAAAATGACCAAGTTCAGCGCGTGCTTGACATGTTGCCCAAACCAGAGAGCTGCGAAGTCGGCATTTCGGATGCTGTCGAAAAGAGGCGTCAATAGCTTGCAAACACGTTTCAAGTAGTGGCGCTCAAAGAGTCATAAGCCAGCTGTGCAGATGGTGTGGAGGACCAAATGCAGCCAGCGAGTTTGACAAGCGGATTTGGCTGGATGTAATTGTCTGGTCGCCTGGTGGTCGGCCGGCGAGTGGCGAATTCGTGAGCCTACGTTGGTGGCTGACATTCACATCGTGGGTGATCGGAAGTAGTAGCTGGAGAAAACGATGCGCAATGGTCCAACAAAAACTTTTGTCAAAAATGATATCAGCATCGTAGCGAGAGCGAAAAGCTCGTAGATGTTGTCGCCAGTCCGATGTCGCAGCGTCGCAGACCTTGGACCGCTTCAGCGACACGATTGTAGACCATCCAAAAAATCCTCCATCTTACATAATACTGTGAACTGGTGATTGATGAGGCATGCTTGGTGTTGACAGTTTCGGATGACCACTGTGACCAGAGGTTAGGATTGTGTTAATCGTGTTATTCCCGACACTCTGATGGTATGCGACTTGCCCGTATTTTACTTTCCTTCTTTCTGCAGGACAGGCGATAGACTAGGGGTCATTTTGGTATAGCGATTGCTCGGATTTTCCAAGTGGAAAGACGCGATGGCTAAAGACGGCTTCTTTTCGGCGCTAGCCAGGGGTAACATAGCAGTACCCTGAACGGAGGAACACAGGGCGCTAGAGCAGAGGGGACGTGTAGAAAAAGGACAGACATTGGTTGGTTGACGAAGACTGTGAGTTGTCTAGATGTCATTGAGAAAATCTTCATTATACGTTTTTGATTAAACGACTGTCTGTTTGAACTGTTTGGCCCCACGGCTGCCAGCTGCCAGCTGCCAGCTGCGAGCTGTAAGCAAGTCGCACACCACACAGGCCGGCCATCTCGATCCGCCTAACCACGAATATAGCTGGCTTGATCATCATCATGCACCAGCGCCAAAAGAGCACAACTTCATCATCTGTATGAACCTGCCATCTCCTGGTCCCACCTTGGCGCCGTGGTAGCCTTGCAGAGTGAAGATGAGCTCAAAGGGCAACGTAACCAGGCCACGCTGCGCCACCCATAGGCAGAATCCAAGCATCGTACTCCGTGGCTGTCTGTCAGTCACGCCTCATCTACAATCGCAAGCAGCCTCGTTGGCCCGACGCCAAGAAAGCTCAATTAATGGTGATGATTGAAATTCGCCCCAATCCAGGAAAAAAACAAAAGACCCCTTGCTTCTAAACAAACAACTTGGAGCTGAATGGCGCTGGCGCATGTCCAGCTGAAGAGCCCCATCCACCCACTTGCCAAATCAGGATCTCCAAGATCAGCCTTACAGTATGCCCATACTATCGCCGCCATGAATGGCTCGAATCGAATCCACATTTTGACTTGCCTCGTGTATGCCCCCGAAATAGCCTACTCTAGTGGCTCGGAGCAGGACGCACTAGGCTCTGTCGCGCCGGCCGTCGTCAGCCGCCGAGCCACCGTCTGATTCTAGCACACCGGTTCTCGGTGCCGGACCCGCGATCTCACTTAATAAATCGACCATATCCCTGCCGACAAGTTTTGTCTACTGCTAGTCGACTCGCTCCTGCTCCTGCTCCTCCAGTACTTACGCTCGCGGCTGTCTCATACAAGATGGTATGTGTTGGAACCCACGTCGTATGCATGTTTGCTAACTCTTCGATAGAGGCTCCCAGTTCAACAACTAAAAGACTTGTCTCTGTCAAATAAGGAAGAAAATGACCCATCACCGATTGACTTCCAGGTGCACAGCTTCCCTGAGAAGAAAGCCCTGATTGCAAGCCTGCAGCCGCCCAGAGAGCCATCAACACCGATCCGCCATATCCCTTGCGATATTGTCCTCGTCATTGACGTTTCTGGCAGCATGTTTGATGCCGCGCCGGTGCCTGGCGAGAGCTCCACCGAGGCCAACGGCCTTTCTATTTTGGACCTCGTCAAGCACGCCGCGCTAACGATTGTCGAGACCATGGATGAGCGCGACCGCCTGTCCATTGTCACATTTGCAAGCATTGCCAGTGTTTTACAGCCTCTGGAGTACATGACGGAAGAAAACAAGAAATCTACTCGCAAAAACATCAACAGCATGGAACCAAATGATGCCACGAATCTATGGCACGGTATCTTGACCGGGCTGAGGCAGTTTGAGAATGTAAACTCTGATGGCAAGGTTCCGGCCGTCATGGTTCTCACCGACGGCATGCCCAATCACATGTAAGACAGCTCTCCGTGAAGTGCTCTTGTTTCTGCTAACACGCCTCAGGTGTCCTCCTGCTGGCTATATACCAAAGCTTCGAGCCAAACTTCCGCTGCCAGCAACCATTCATACTTTTGGGTTTGGCTACAACCTGAGGTCCGGTCTGCTCAAGTACATCGCAGAGATTGGAAGCGGCAACTATTCCTTCATTCCCGATCCTGGCATGATTGGCACCGTCTTTGTTCACGCAGTGGCCAACTTGCAGAATACATATGCGACGGAAGCCACCCTGCAGCTCAGATACGCGTCGAATATGCAAATTCGAGAGGCCATGGGTACTTCTGTTCTCAGCAGTCCACCAGAGCCATTCATCAAATCGTCCCAACAGGGCCTGCAGCTTGATATTCCCTTGGCAAATATACAATACGGACAGTCGCGTGACATATTCTTACGCTTCCACAGCCCGCACATTGTCAAACTGTGCGGCATGGACCCGGGTCCCTTGCCTATCGTCGAAGCCACAATCAAGTACAAGTTGGTTCTCGGCAACGACACGGGCAACTTTACATCGGCCACAGTCATGCATGATTTGCTGGAGAAGTCTTCTATGCCAGAAGAGCTAGTCGCATATCACGAATCGAGAGCACAAATTTGCTCCTTTCTTTCCACTCTATTCCCTATCGAGAAGCAAGGAGACCACGCGGCGTTTGTTTCAAACAGGTTTGAGCAGGTTACTCAAGAGCTTGCGACGCTCATCGAAAAGTTGCCATCGAAGAACCACTTCGACTCGCTGAACAAATCCTTGGTGCAAGACCTCGCTGGCCAGGAGCCAGAAGGACAAATTTCAGTTGCCCTGCGCGAAGAAACAGACTTTTTTAAAAGATGGGGACAGCACTATCTGCCATCCCTTCTAAACGCACACACCCGACAGGTGTGCAACTCGTTCAAGGACCCCGGGCCACTCCAGTATGGTCGGGATAGCCCTCTCTTCATCACCTGCCGCGACAGGCTGGACGAGGCGTTTGACAATCTGCCGCCTCCCGAGCCCTCCCGCCAAAAACACATGGCGAGAGGACGGGGACTTTCTACGGTTGCCCTCGCAGCCAGCTCGAGCCCCGTCTCCATGAGCAGCTACCGCAACGCGTGCGGCGTGTGCTTTGCCGGCTCGACGCTTGTCCAGCTCGCCTCGGGGCGTGCTGTCGAGATGCGCCGCCTGCGCCGCGGCATGAAGCTGCAGACGCCGCTCGGCTCACGTAAGGTGGCGGCGGTGCTGCGGACGCCCGTCAAGGACGAGACGCTGTGCCGCGTCGGTGCTATCCTCGTCACGCCGTGGCACCCCGTGTCCCGCGACGCCAAGGCCTGGACGTTTCCGGCTTACGCCGCCGACGGAGCCGTCCGCTATACGGGCGCCGTCTACTCGGTCATGCTGCAGCGCGACAGAAGCCCGGACGCGCACGCGCTGCGCCTCGACGGCGGCCTCTGGGGCGTGACGCTCGGGCACGGCGTGACGAGCGGCGGCGGCGACGCGCGCACGCACGCCTTTTTCGGCGACTATGCGGCTGTCAGTAAAGCACTCCTGGGCCTGCGCGTCGGGTTACGGGGGGAGTTTATCGGAGGCGGCGTGGGAAGGGATGCGCAGAGCGGACTGGTGTGCTCGTTGAACAAGGACCATGGTCGAGGCAGAGCCGTGATGTGGGCGCCTGGTGCGCGAGGTAAATCTACTATTCCATCTTGAGATCCATCACTACTTGTAATAATAATTTCTATTCATGTGCCCCCCCAGCCTCAATTATTGCTACCAACATTTACACATATTCAATTCCATCACTTGAGCCGCCGTGAATCCCTTTCGTTCCTTGGCAGATAGATGCACACAAAACCACCCCTCTCTACTCTGCCACAAACAGCGCTGCGTGGCCCATGCCCGTGCCGATGCACAGCGTCGCCACGCCGACATCGCCCTTGGCCTCCCTCCTCAGCCCATGCACCAGCGTCGTCACCAAGCGCGCGCCCGTCGCTCCCAGCGGGTGTCCCAGCGCAATAGCGCCGCCGTCCGGGTTCACCGCGCCGCGGGCCCACGCGTCCTCGAGCCCGAGCGTGCGCACGCAGTGCAGCGCCTGGCTCGCAAACGCCTCGTTGAGCTCCCAGCGGTGCACGTCGCGCGTCTCGAGGCCGACGCGCTCGAGCAGCCTGGGCACCGCGAGCGCGGGGCCCACGCCCATCTCGTCGGGCGCGCAGCCGACCGTCACGCCGGCGACGTAGCGGCCGAGCACGGACCCGGACAGGCCGAGAGCGGCCGCGGCGTCGCGGCGCATGAGCAGGGTTGCGGAGGCGCCGTCGGACACTTGGCTCGAGTTGCCGGCGGTGGAGGCGCCCGAGGGCGAAAAGGCGGGTTTGAGCTTGCCGAGCGTCTCGAGGGAGACGCCTTCGCGGATGCCGTCGTCGTGGGTGACGGTGATTTGCTGCAGCTCGCCGACCGCGTTGCCCTGCTTGTCGACTTCTTGGAAGCGCGTGTGCACGGGTGAGATCTCCGCGTCAAACGCGCCCGACGCCCGCGCGGCCGCCGCGCGGCGATGGCTCTCTACCGCAAACGCATCCTGGTCGTGCCGGGACACGCCGTATCTCTTGGCCACATTCTCCGACGTCAGCCCCATGGGCATGACGCAGTCGCGGACATTCTTATCCTCCGAGTCCCGCAGCGCCGGCCACACGTCCTGCGGGACCGCGCGGCTTCCGTAGTTGCGCGTCATGCTCTCCATGCCCGCCGCGATGCCCGCGCGTATGGTCCCCGCGCGGATATCCGCCGCGACGGCCGAGACGGCCTGCAGCGACGACGCGCACGCGCGGTTCACCGTGTACAGCGTCGTGCTGACGGGGAAGCCCGCGTGGTTGAGGGCCATGCGCGCGGCCTTGGAGCCGCCGAGCTCGGAGAGCACCACGCCGACGGCCACGTCCTCGACGGTGGACGCGGGCGCCGACGCGGGCAGGGCGGCGCGCGTGGCGCCGAGGACAGAAGCGAGCAGCTCCTCGGGGTAGGCGTCCCGGAGACGGCCCTTGTAGGCGCGGCAGATGGGCGTGCGCAGGGCCGAGACAAGGACGACGTCGGAGGCGGAGCGGACGAGCAGCTCGGCGGTGGCTCTGAGGGTCATGGCGGGCGCTGGTTTATGGTGTGTAAAAGGGTGTCAAGGGCGTTCGGGTGGATGAGTTGGGGTCTTGTGCCGACAAGGTCGGGTCGGTTTGGAAATCGCTGGGGACGCCAATTGCTGGTGGTGAGCTGTTTGCAGGAGTGTACCTTGCAGGCCAATGCGTGGGGAACCAATGTGGGAGCACCGCGAGAGAAAGTCGAAATGACAAGGAGAGTGCAGGGAGAAACAAGGGTAAGAGATTGGGTACAATGATGCAAAGAGTCAATGACGCCTGGATAAACGATCATGCAGAAGGGAAAAAGGGTTCGAGGTCCGAATCTGGGGTAGCTGTACATCGGGAACCAGGCTCCAAAATGTTCGGGTAGTGGTGGCGGCAGTGGGAACTTCCGCCATCCGACCCCCGGCAATGGCGGAGGCAATAAGCATGAGCAATGCTCACAAAGCCATGACTGACTAGTGTGTCATCTCTTTACGGATATTTAATCCATTTGTGTCATCTCTTTTTTTATCCATTGCTCGGGCCAGCTACGAAGTAGAAAGCTACATATGGCCCTTGAAAGTAAATCAAAACTCCCCCACCCGACCGTATTTCTCGTTTGCCCCCCAAATGAATAATAAAACAAAAATCCCACCAAAAATGCTATACATGCAGTGAATGCCACATCATGTCATCAATTCGTAATATATGCCGTGATGAATCCGCTACACGGTCTTTACTGGTATTGGATCCCGAGTCCAACACGGCGTCCGTCGGCGTCGGCGCCGGTACGCGCCTTTTTCGCCGGACTCCCTTGCTCGCGCCGTGAGTGTGCCGCCGATGTCTCGGTCACAGAATTAGACAGTCGTCTCTTTTCCGACCGGCCAGAGTCTGGCAACCTAGAGCGAGCCTTGGCAGTGACGGGCTTGGCGGGGAGCTGGATCGGGCTGCCGTCGCGTGAGTCGCCAGAGCTTGCAATGTCAAAGCTTTGGCCGGGATGGCGGCGGAGGAGATCCGAGGCGGCTTGGCTGGCCTGGCTGTCAAAGACTTGCTGCTCATGTACGTGGTCGCCTCGCTGGCTGTGCATGGATACGCTGGTGCGCACACCAGGCGCTCTTCTGGCGACCTCGTCGCTCTCTTCGGCAGAGATGGTGCTCTCGCGGCTCTTGCGACGATGGCGTCTGTCGGGTGTGATGGGCTCAAAATACTGTTGCGTGTACATGGTGCGGGGCTCCGTGTGTGGTACCAAGTTGGCAGAGGGAAGCAGACCAGCGTGCGGGCCGCGAGGTTGGTTGACGGGCGTGGTCGGGAGAGACGACATGGACTGGGCGTTGCGGCTGTGCTTGCGACTCTGGTGAGGGGTAGAGCGCGGGGGTTGGGCAGGCGTCGAAGGAGCACTGTTGTTATGATTGTCCTGGCTCATAGCCTTGAACAACATGGACAGGCCATGCTGGCTTTCGCTGGCATGCGCCTGGCCAGCTTGGTGCGACTGGGAGGAGTGGGAGGCCTGGCGAGGGGTGAGGGCACCGTGAAAGATGCCGCCGGGGCCGCAGAGCATGTGAAGATGCTCTCGGTTTTCGCGAATGCGCTGGAGGAGCATGTCGCGCTCCTCGCTAATGCCGGCAGCCTTGTCCTCTTTTTGCTGAATGACCTTTTTGGCGACGCGGATGCGGCTCTTGAGGCTCTTGATCTCCTCGAGTGCAGCATCATGTGAAATCTTTAGGTTCAAGTACTTGATCGTCAGCGCATCCGAGGCAGAGCCAACGTCGCGTTTGGCCTGTCTGGAGTGCTCGGCCATACTAAGGACATCCACTTCACGGCGAACCATGTCGTGCTCGACAGCATCGCGCTTGGATTGCTCATCAGCCTGCAGGCTGGCCAGATTGAACTGTAATTTGTGGTGCGCCGTCTCCATCTTGAGTTTATTGTTCTCGGCGATGCATGTGTGCAGCATGGAGCGCAGCTGGTCGGCAGTGGCGTCGCGGATGTCTTCAGAGGAGGGCGCGGCAAAGGTCGATGACACGTCGCGATCACGCAGGGTGTTGAGTATTGTGGCGGGTGGGGAGACGGGTGCCGTCTGCTGAGACTGTGAGAAGGCTGCGGTGCGTCGATTGGTCGCAACGCCAAGCTGGGAGGAGGGCGGTGGGGTGAGCGAGGAGGGGATAACTATGGCGGAAGTTCTGTCGTCGTTGATCTCAGTCTTGAAGGATGCGCTGGGATCCATGGGCGAGCCAGGGCCTTCTGTAGACGGCAGAGTAACCTGGGACAGAGGTTCTTGCACATGATCCATTGGCGTGGTCGGCGCAGACGGGGTTGTGCGACGAGCATGTTCACGGTCCGTGGCCGCGCGCGAGGCCATGGTTGTGTCAAGTGAAGCGATTGATCGAGGTGCAGTAGTGACAGAGGAGGTTGGGTTCGAAGCGCAATTTGTATCTTGATTGAATCAACGTAGGCGTCGAGGAGAGTGGAAGGAGTAGGCGAAGGGTTTGATGTCTCAGAACGCAACAGTCGAGTGCGGTTGGAGAAGTCGCACGACGCAGCCGAAACCAAACAAACGGCGATGCGGGCACGAGTCGAATGGGCCGAGCCAAAGGGTGGAGTGAAGATGGTAAAAAGAAAAAAAGAGGAGCCTAACGGTTGACTCTTGGAAACTCTCTTTAAAGTTGAATCAAGTCGATGATGAAGTTTTTGGGAGGAAAGATGAAAAACCCAAATGGTGGTGTCGGTGGCTGGCGGGATTTTGAAGGGCGCCAAGGGTGTGAATGTCCATAGGTATGGAGGGAGTAGAGGCGTGACTGCCAACTGGAGGCGTGTACAGGCCGCCTTGCTGGGCAAATAGCTGAAGCCAGCCCAACCCTGGGGACAGGGGAGACGCTTGCGGAAAAGCAAAAATGGCGAGGCGGAAAATCAGGGGAAACGGGTGAAAAGAAAAGGCTGGTGATGGTGGGTTCACACGAACATTTATTTACTAATTATGGAGTATTACAATTGACAATTCCCAGAACAGCGCTAGAATCTCATTGTCTGCCCGTCTGTGCCCCCTCCGTGTCTGCGTACAGGTATGTACAGGGCCTGAAAGGGACACCCATAACTCGAGGGGTTGGTGAGGGCGTCTGTGAGGCGACATTATCCGCAATAAATCATGACCAAAAAAAAAACCATTATCCTCTAGCAGTCCTGCAGGCACAAGTAGCAAAAAGAAAAAAGAGAAAACGAGATGGCTTTTAAATGCTCAAAAACCTACCTGGACAAAGGGCCAGACCACCATCACCCCGCAAACAGCGCTATTATTACCTAGGGGGCCCGCGCCTCAATTTCGGCCGCAACCGATGGCAGGCAAACCTTGACAAACTTCCTTCAACTTCAAGCCTCGACCAACACCACATCATTACCTAATAACCGAAATCTCTGCTTACCTATTCAATATCGTTCCCCGCCGCTTCACATTTTGCCTCCCCCCGCCGTCCTTTTCTGCTGCTGCTGCTGCTTCTCCTGGCATTTACTTCCCATTTCCCGTCGAGCTTGTTTTCGCCAAACCACCTGACCGTACCGTAAAAAACGTCATGCAACTTGGACTGCGGATTTGTAAAGAACGAGCCAAATCTTCCCCCGCAGCTTTCCAGATCCGCAAAAGAGTTCCCCCCCGAATTATGACTCGATCCAACAGGCTCAAAAGCTCTCAGCCGGTCCGTCATGTTAACGCTGCACAGCTTGTCAAATCTTTCCCTTGTCAGCCGGAAACCGCTAAATACGTTTGTCTCTTTGCTGGTATCCGTATACCCTGCTCTTTTCAACGTCGCGCGCTTCTGGACAGTAGCACTACCGTAGCACCAGTCCTGGGTTCCATGTTGACCGAGACGTTGACAGGTTTGCTGGGTTTGTGCGTCGTTGCACCTGGTCTCAATGTCGCTCAAACTTCCGGCTGACGTTGAACGACTGCAGACGCCGCTCAGCCGACGGGTGTGACGGGACCTCTGCAGGCTATAGCCTACACATTTCGATTCCAGACGACTGGTTCCGTAGTAGAGGGCAGCATTCAACTTTGACTCGGTTGTCGTAGTTTTGTTCGCAGAGAGTTGAAATCTCTGGTCATACATCTAATCTAGTGGCACAGGGAGACTACGACGAAGCGTCATGGTTGCGGCCAAGATTATATTTTCGTACCTATACCCCGTCTATAGCATATTCCAACCCAAATCGTACGCCAGACCATCAAAGCACGCCGATTGCATCCACCGCAGACCCGAAACCAAGCACCCAATGGCAGCACAAAACCAAGTAAAGCAGGGACCAACTTGTCCAGGGGAGAGATTTCCCCAAAGAACAGAGCATCTAGAACCTTATTAGTCAAGTTTCTCCGACCAATCTCACTCTTCGACTGTCAACATACCAGAGAAACGAAGCCCTCTCCGCCATGAGCCATTCAAACCTCACTTGCCCGTCCCACTGTCTTATCCCGCTCCCTCCTCTCCTTCCTTCTCTTCGCCACCTGCTTCCTCACTACCCTCGCAATCTTCCTCAGAAGCAGCACCGGCAGAATCACCGGCCATAGCAGCAGCACCGCGAGCCACCACGCCGCCACCAGCGCCTTGTCACGTCGCGTCCCCTCCGAGTCCAGGTACCACTTAGGCACCCACCGGCCAGCGCGGCCCTTTCCGTTGATGCACAAGATGCACGCGGCGCCAACCAGTATCCACGCAGCGACGGACACGGGCAGCAGTAGACGCAACGCCGTGTCGGGGCTGTCGATGGCGTCGGGAGACGGGGCAAAGATGTCTCGGAGGCTCGCGTCCCGAGCCGAGGAGGCGAGCGTAGGAGTGGCAGAGGCCACGGACAAGTGGTGTATCATGGGACGTGAAGAGACGGTGGTTGTGGTGGGAAGAGGAGTGCGATAATCGGTGTGCATCGTGCCAGTGTTGGGGAGCTGCGAGCACATGAACAGCGTCGAGTGTTGATACTTATGTGATGATGGAAGAAATACTCTGTCTGGGATAATCATGGCTTTTATACAATGACAAAATATAAACAAGGAAAAGAAATTTGCATTAAAGTTTCGCGTTTTGCCCAGAGGCGCCCCGAGGGGTGCCGTCCGTGGCGGCGCCTGCCCAGCCTTGCAGTTGGCCGCTACTGCTTGTTTGCACAGTTGGGAAAGAAAACTGCAACAGAAACAAGTATTATTAACTCCGGATATAAGCCCGTGCACATCTCAGACGCAGAGCCATGGGCGTCACCTGCATTTCCCCTAATACTCCGACGTGATATGTCTACATGTAAGAAGCATCGTCAACTGGTGCTTCAATCGTCATCCCCATTTTGCTCTCGCCAGCGCTCCATTTCTTCTTCCGGAACGCGTCCACGTAGCCAGTGCAGCAACGCATGTGTTCCCTGCTCCAAAATGTTCCACCTAGGTACTTTGAATCTGTTGCCAGACACATCCAGACGCTCGAGGCCGCTGGCACCTCCAAGAAGACCGATCATGGGTTCCAGCTGGCCGATTTCGTTGTTGGAAACTTCCACAATTTTTAAGCCTTTGATCGACTCCGGGCGAAGCTCTGAGATTTGATTATTGCTAGCAAGCAAAACACGTAGTCTTGGGAACTTGTCCAAAAGGCCCAGAGGCAGGCAGGTCATGCGATTGGTACAAACATCAAGGGTCTCAAGAGAAGGCGCATCAAGGTATTCCAGGAGAGGCTCGAGCGACGTGATTCGGTTCGCAGACAGGTTGAGCTCTTGCAGAGCAGGTAGCTCGAGCGGCTGCTGTAGGTACTTGGCTCCAGTAAGCTGATTGTTTGCCAGTGAGAGAGACGTGAGGCTTCTCGCAACTACAATCAAATTGTCGGGAATATTGGTCAAGAGATTGTGATGGAGAAGCAGCTGTCTGATAGGTTGCCTATCGTTGGCTTCGGCAAATTTGGTGGCATCCAGCACGGAGCTACCCGTACGAGATCGGTCAAGGACTCCGCCGGCTCTGACTTGCCAGTCCTCCAGCACGGGCATGTGAAACTGTGTTTGAACGCTATCCATAGTCTGCGACCGTGAGCGTGATGGTGAATGGGGACGTGATGTTGGGGGCGTGGTAAAATCATCATCAGCGTCCGACTTGCTCTCGTCGTCGACAACATGCCTGGCGGTCCCCCGAGTTTTGTGGACTTCTGCCAGCTTTGCCATGATGCCGACTACATTTTCTCCCTGTTCTTGATACGGAGGCGGAGGCTCCAATCTGCCAGCGAGAATTTCCTTTAGCTCGTCAGTCGTGGCAGTGACAAATTTCTTGTCACGAAGTGGGTTGCCGCTGAGTCGGATCATGGATAGGCTGTCCATTCTTGAAAGCTCTGGAGGCACCACACGAATGTCATTCCCAGAAAAGTCAACTTGTCGTAGCTTTGTGAGGCTCATGAAGCTTTCAGGGATAGCCGCGATGCCATTTTCGTCCAGAGTCAAGGTGAGCAAGCTTGACCAGGATGACATCTCGGGAAGCTCTTGCAGCCTGTTCATGGATGCCGACAGCGTGTGTAAAGCTGGAAAGGCAACCACGGTAGATGATGGCATGATGTATTTGATTTGGTTGCAGGAGATGTCAAGCGTCTGCAGTGTGCGCATTGCATCAATGGGGTCTTCGATCAATGTACCAGTCAACTTGTTCTGACGGAGCACGAGCTGGCTGAGAGGCAGATTGGCAAGGGCCGCAAAGGAGATGGACTCGAAGTTGTTCTGACCCAGATCCAAGATGCGAAGACGGCTCATCTTGTGCATGTCTTCAGGAAGGCTAGAAAGTTTGTTGTCATGTAAATCCAGGACTTCAAGCCCATCAAGCAAAGAGATGGCGGCATTCAACGGGCCAGAAAGATTGTTGTTGGCGAGCTTGAGATCTCTGAGGGCTGTCATCTGTGACAGTATTTGGAGACAGTTGCTGTCAAGATTGTTTTTCGACTGTTTTAATTAGCAACACATTCCGCACATGCAAGTGGGCAAACGTACCAGGTTGAGAGACGTCAGTTGACACAAGCGGCGAAACCCAATGGGGACAGCTGCGAGTTTATTGCCGTGAAAATCCATCGTCTCCAAACCACCAAAGATGTTGGGTGGCGCATCATTGTCGTCGCCCATGTCAAATTCATCGGGTATCGAATCGGGGAACAGGACGTCGGTCAAGGTTTCAAACTCATTGTCAGCAGCAACGAGTCGAGTTAAATCGACACTCTCGGCCCAGCTACTGCCGCCGGACATGGAATTCAGGTTGTACATGTCGAGAACTTCAGCAGGCATCTCCTTGAGCCCCAGTGCGGCAATGTTTAGACGACCGGTGGTTCGACCGGCAGCAATGCGCTGTTGGAGAACCTTGGCGCCAGCCGGTTCGTTCTTGTTTTGACCGAAAGGGTCAGGGTAGTCTTCAATGCCAAAGTCCATGCCGCCACCCATAGCGATGGGGACAGAGTCCGGAATAGAAGGCGAGTCCAACTTTGAGGAAGCTTTTCTGGCAGCCTTTGCCTTTGCAATCTGATCGCGCAGTGCAGCCGATGACTTTCTATGTGCAAGACCTGGTCGATCTTCTGATGCAACTGCGCGGGTTTTGGTGATTGCCAGCGGGGCAATGGCACCATCCCAGGCCGGATCTCCCGCCTCCAAGCCAGATGCATTTGTGCTAGTAGTTGGTAAAGCTGGTTTCTTGAAGAGGCTGTTGGAGGACGCCTTGGACTTGAGGGGTTTCGCAGGTGCAGGTCGTGACTTGAGTGGCTGTCTTGCTTGCTTTTCAGGGCTTGGGCTGGTTGGAACAGGCAATGACTTGGAGGCTGATGACAGGGAGGGTTTCATGCCGATGCGGGAATTGGGTGTCTTGGCTAGCCCTCTGCCTCCCGATCTCTCAGGAGTACCGTCAATGGTGGAAAGAGCAGATCTGTAGGCTCCTCCGTATCCATCGTTGTCGGCCCTGGAGCCGGGACGGCTTGATGACCTCGAATGAGGGCGTCCTGAGCCATCGGAGTTGTAGCTAGAGCCGGGTCTAGAGCTAACACTGCCCGACCGCGATCTAGGCCGGGAATGGTCGAAGAAGGACGAAGGCTTTCTGCTTAGTGCCGGAGAGGAAGGTACGTTGGCCAGGGTCTCCATTGTGCGTTCAGTCAACGAGGGCCGTGGCTTTCCGGACCTCTTGTTGGGTGTTTGGAGATAGTTTGCACGCAATGGAGGCAGACCAAGGTCCTCATCTTCAGTCGGGGAGTCATCGTCATGGTCTGAGAGCAGGCCGGCCCGGCTGGCCCGTCGGTTGCCGATGAGCTCATCAGCATCGCGGTCGGCGATGGTGGAGGCCCTGCTAGGCATTCGATCGACAAAAAGACTGGTGCGTCTTTGGCAAGTCGAGGAAATTCGGCTACCAGGAGGCCTCTGTGCCGGTGGCCGACTGATGCTTGCCGTACGGAGCTGTTCTCGAGAAGCAGCAGATCTTAGTGGCGTGCCGCCAAGCGACTTGCGCACCTTGGGGTTGTGAAGCTCATGTGTGCCAGCAGGACCTGCAGGCGCAGCAGCGGGAGGGCGAGCTGCAGAGGCAGCCGGGGAATTCGGAGTGCCGGTCGAGAAAGTCGGCCGAGGAATGCCTGAAGCACGAGGGACTGGCAAGCGCGAGGTGCGTGGAGTGCCGCCAGCGCGCTGCGTCGAAGCATCCATGTTGGCGATGGGTGCGGGTGCGATCTTCTAGGCTAGTCAATCTTTGTTCCTTTGTTTCATTGTCTCTGAAGAGAATGCAAGTACCGATTGGAGAATGTCGTCAGGCTCGCGGCACGGGGGAAGGAGTAGTCGGGATGTCTCGTCGAATGCGCTGGTGGACAAAGACTAACTAAATATTTAGTCGGCACGGCAGCTCCCGCTTGTGTACAAAGTACTCGGTACAAAGTATGCACAATCCCCGCACAATGTAAACAAAGCAAAGGCGATGGTGCGGCTACGCTAAATCGAGCAATGGTGCTTTTTTGTTTCAATTTCGGTACAACAAACAAAGAATTGTATAACCCTATTGCAGGTTTTCATGCAAACAGCATGTTTTTGTCGAGGCAAAGAAGAGAGTCGAGTCCCCTGACCAACGTCACAGAAATTACCAATCAATTAGCTTGCGACAGGGGTATATAATAAATTTTAAAATACCTACGGGGGTTCGTTGCCTGATTAATTACTCAATCGACCCAGGGGCAAATTGTTATTGTGGATATGTGATTGTGCACGCTCGAGTCGCAACGACACAACCAGGAATTCTGGACAATTCCCAAATAATTGAGACCGCCAGACAAGAATACAACATGTAAATAGCACTCCCACGCAAAGCTAGGGTAATAGCACGCAACTTTTCAACACGACGCTCAGCATGAACTCATCATCGACATGCAGTAAGTATTGAGGGCTGCGTCTCATCAAGGTCCCAATATGCTAATTTAAAATTACGTCTTTGAACATTAATAAATACTTGTGTCCCCCTGTTCAGGCCATGTCCTTGACAAATCCGGAGTCGCTTTACGAAGTATGGAATCATGGGTGATGGGCGCTGAGTCGGATGCTTGAGGAGGTGGTGAGATTAGCTCAAGAATAGGCGCTCGAGAAGAACTCCCTTTCGCTCTCATGAGCGGCTTGAATCAATCTCGTCTTTCTTCCCTAGTGTTTTGCTTCCACAGAGGCAGCTCCCATGCCATGCCGATGGAAAGAAGCCAGTTATTTCCCAGTCGACCATGGCAACGATTTTCCAAGTCTCCGGATGAACCAAGATAGTTTGACAATAGTTTTCCGGACCTGTACTAGTTACTTGGCAACAGTGTGCGAGATACAGATTCGTATATACAATACCCTCTCATCTCAGGAGAACCTTGTACACGGAGTGCAGGTCACTCTTCATCCGAGGATATGATCAAGACGTCCACGCTGTCGTCTTCCGAGTCTGATGAAATGAGAATGGGATCGTCTAGCGACGAAGCCGCAGTCTCGGGCACTTCCTCCTCGCCATCCAGGCTAACCAAAGACTTCTCTGACACTCTCCTCGCCGTCGCTCGTGTGTGTGGTCTCGGTCTCCGCGAATCCTCTCCGCGAGTCGCGCTTTGCTTCTCACGGCTGCCCTCCCACCTCGCAAGGACGCTGCGCACAGGACCATACACTAGCTTTCTCGCATCCTCGCGACTCGTTTCGCCCCTGACGAGCTTATCGTAATCCGTATGTATGTGCCGCACATGCGCCGTTACCGCCAGCCGCACCTTGTCCTCGGTGCCCAGCTTCGACGTCCTGCCCACCCTGCCGCTGCGCTTCTTGAGCGTGCGCTGCAGCACCTGTTCGACGTCCACCGCGGGCATCTCCGGAAACTGCAGACGCAGCGCTGTTTCAAACAGACTCCGCGTCGACGCATCGCGGGCGGCCACTGTGGCGCGGCGCGTAGCCCGCGTCTGCTCCTCCTCCTTGTAGCACTCGTCGATGATGTGTCTGGGTGCGCGGAGCCCCTGCGTCCTGGACCTGGCTCGCACGACATATAGCGTCTGGCCCGCCGCGAGCGTTTTCCGTCGGCACAGCGCCGTCATGAAGGGGTAGCCCTTGCGTAGAAGCTTGTAACCCTTGGGCATCGGCGCGTTGGGCGAAACGGTGATTTCGGCAAAAGCCATATCTGCTGGTGGGCGCCAAGAATGGCTTGACGTCCACCGCGGGCTGCTATGAGGATGTTGAGGTTTGCATACCGTATCGGCACCAGTCAATGATTTTTGCCTCGTGCAAGCTTGGGAGAAGTTACTGTTGTGGTTCAAGTCTGGCCTAGGCACGCAAGTTTGGAACTGACAGTCACTGAAGCTATAGTGGGGCAGCACGTTGTTTGTGGACCGCATGCCATTCTTTCTCCTGCAACAATGTAACTTGCAAATTATTGAACCGGTGGTTGAATGTTTAAGGGTGAGACGCGCATACTATGAAGCGCCCAACAGCTGGCTCAAGATGCTGACCAAGGGCCGGCCGACGTTCTCGGGGCTGGTCCGGATCGTTCCTCCACTGTTCGTCTGTTACTACCTAGGGCCGATTTTTTGACTACAGAGATCGAGTGGAAAACTATAATCTAAACCGAATTAGGATACACCCTTATTAGCTCTCCACCAATGCAGAGGCCACCAGGGTCAATTTTCAACAAGTATTCTCTATATTTATTGTAGGAGGCTGCTGGTGGCGATGGCAGCTGGCGACGGCGGCGGAAGGCCATGATGGGCTTATTGAGACGCTAGAGGCGCTGGTATCTAGGGCTAATAGGTGGGAGTCATCGTAATTTGTGTCGTAGACCACCTAAAGCTTCCCGGCGGCGGCGTCAGCGACGGCGGCATCGACTATTAGGTAGGTAGGTACTTAGGCAGCTCGCAAGGCGCTGCTCTGCACTTGCCTCGCTACCTCCTGGTGTCAAATGGAAGGGTGTCACGGGACAGACCCATGGGATTTGGTACCCACAATAGGGGTAATATTATATGGTAGAAGACGTACCCACCTTATAAGGGTGTCCCTCGTTCCCCCTCGCACTATAGCTTCTTTTGCTCCTTAATTAACACTATTTTTATACCTAATCACTATTCCGCGTGATAGTTATAAGCCTAGTTAGTAATTAACTAGCTTAATTTTAATTATTTAAATAATCTAGCTTCTACTATAACTATAGAATTATAATTAAGTGTATATTAGTTTAAAATAAACCTAAAAACTCTTTAAATTTTATTTAAAAAACCCTATTTTACTCCTAAAGATTAA
>JAEIJG010000644.1:0-22173 GCA_037289395.1 Beauveria scarabaeidicola
CTTTAAATAACTTATATCTTTTTTTTACTTTTTAATATATATATATATATAATTTTTTATAAGTATTATACTAATTAAGGGTTTAAACCTTTATAATAATATTATTTTTTTATTTATTATTATATACTTAAAAATACTAAAAATAATTATCTTTAATATTTATAATATATTTTTTATACCTTAATCTAAAGTAATTTAAAACTAAAGGGGTATATTAAATAAAAAGGTATTATAAGATAGACTTATAGGATTTAGTACCTATAATAAGGGTAATATTATATAGTAGAAGATATACCTACCCTATAAGGGTGTCCCTCGTTCCCCCTCGCACTATAGCTTCTTTTGCTCCTTAATTAACACTGTTTCTATGCCTAATCACTGTTCCGCGTGATAAAGGCTGCATGCAGCGGGGGCCTTTTCAGGAAGCTGGAAATCAAATCCACTAGTATAGAGTTATAGCCTTATAAGGTAGCGCGCACTCGCATTCGCTTCAGCCTGCGGAGTTTTGGCTTGACACATGTTATTCACGTACAGTTGATTCCATACGTGATGACTTGAAAGAGGGCTACGACCAAGGTCCACGTTTCTTTCAAAAACAGTCACGTCTTCGTTCCTGTCTTGCTGCTCAAGTCGCAGCCCCAACGCCCAACCCCGGCTCTCCTACCCAATCCCCCCCCCCCTCTCTTTTCAGAACTGAGAAACAGGCCCAGTAGGATGAATAAAAAAATAATAATAAATAAATAAAACATGTCGACATTCGTACAGACTCTAGCTCGTGGTATTCGGCGTATTCTTATCGCTTAACAGCTTCGGAAGGGCGGACATAATCGGACACGACGGTGCCGGAAACGCCGACAACGTTACCGCCGTCGTGGGCGTTGCAATCGCCGTTGGTTTCACAACGACCGATATCCGAGCAGCACGGACATGAGAGAAAAAGAATTTTTTTTAAAAAAAAATGTACGTTTGATTATTTCAAGCCAAGATACAGTAAAAATACAGAGCAAGTTGCGGTGGTTCTTCTATTTACTTTTTGTCCCTTTGCGAAATCGGCTATTAATCCTGGTCGTTTCTGCAGTGTCCTGACTCACGCTGTTATTCAGTGAGTCAATGCCCATACGTTGGCCTAAATTGCGAGGCCATTCAGGAATCGTAGTCACTAGGATTCTTCAATTTCAGGTCGCTGCATCACCTCGTCGAGCTTCTCCTTGAGCAGCATACCCTCCGCCGTCTTCCCGTCCAGCAGCATCTTCTCCACCACCGCTGCCAATCTTGCCGCCATCGTGTCCCGCGCCTCCCCGGGCTCCTGCGCGCGCAGCTCCTCCAGCAGCCGATCCCGCAGCGCCGCTGCCGCTTTCCCGGCGCGGCAGTGCGGGAGAAGCCGCAGCATGACCTCGACCGGCGGCCACGTCTCGCCGCAGAGCTGCTCGTAGCGGGAATACAGCTCCAGCGCGAGGTCCGCGTCACCCTCGAGCACGTGGCGGGTGATGGCGGCGTGGACGAGCCGCGGCGGCGCGAGCAGCTTCTGCGCCGAGGCGGCAAGCAGCCACTCGTTGAGATGGCGCCCGCGCTGGCCGGCGGCGGCGGCGGCGAGGAGACGCTGCACCGCAGCCTCGGTGACGGGGATGCTGCTGGTGTGCATGATGCAGTGGAGCCGCGTCGCCGAGGCGAAGTCGTTGTCGAGGATGAAGGCGTCGATGAGGCTGTCGTAGTGGTAGTCTTGCACGCGGATGCGCTGCGCGAGCATGTCCAGGGCTTCGCTGGCGAGCGTCGTGTCGGCTTGCCGCGCCGCCGTGTTGAGCACGTTCTCCACAATGCCGTCGGCGAGGTGCACCTTGCCGCTGCGCACCAGCGTGTTCCATCCGGCGACGGTGCCGGGGTAGTGAAACGCGGCGCTGCAGATATCCAGGGCGTAGAACTGCAGCGCGTCCAGGCCGTGTGTCGACGCGAGCGACAGCCGCGCGGTCAGGACCTCCATCATCTCGTCCACAAAGCCCATCTTGCCAAACACGAACACGAAAATGTCATAAATCCACGGCGCGACGCGCGTGTTGCCCGCATGCAGCTCCATGAGCGTATCGTAGGCCAGCTCGTACTGCTCGTCGCGGAGCAGCGCCAACGCCACCGTCTGCCTGTCCTCTGGCCATTCGCGCGCGCGCGCCTGCTCCAGAATCTCCAGCATGGCGACGTAGCTGGGGTGCACCGTAAGGGACTTGAGCGCTCCGCTGTAAAACTCCCGCGTCGGCTCAATGTCCTGCTGCGCCATGTCCCGCATGAGCGCGACGAGCGCGACGCCGCTGCACTCGGGGTCGCTCAGCGTGTCCACGATGCACTCGTACAGAAACGCCGTCAGGCGCTGCCGGCGTCGCACAACCAGATGCCGGACAATGTGCACGATGCGGTTGTGCCGGTTTACGGGCGACGTCGTGCTGACCAACGGCTTGTCGCGGCCGCGCAGCGTGTGCAGGTGGTCAATCAGCTCGTCGATGGATACGGCGAACAGCATCGCTTCGGTGGGCGGCGTCTTGCTCGTCAGTATGGTGGTCAGCCGCGGCCGCATCGTCGCCGATCCCGATGCCGGTCCCGTCCTAAGCATGTCCTGGATAAACGTATCGATGGATGTCGGCGCTTCTGCCGTGTTTGCATGGCGCCGCGGCGGCGTCGAGGTCGAAGCTGCTCGAGCAAACGCTGGGAGTCGCGCGGCGTGCCGCACGAGGGTCCTGTCAAAGGCAGGACAGAGACAGCGCCAGAGGCCGTCGTAAACTACCGTGCTGCGCTGCATGGCTTTTTTTTTCTCTCTCTGACTGTCCCGCAGCTGTCTTCCTCCCCCAAGGTTTTGTTGAGGAACCCGATATTGGTACAAAGGGGACGACAACATTTTTGGGCCAGCGTTGCGCGGAAGTGTTCCGCAAGCAGCAACCGGGGCAATGCATCTGGCGAGGTTCAGTCTACGCTGGAGCAGCCCACCAGTGCCACCACCTTACCGTCTCCAAAGCGACTTCAATAGTAAAAGCTCCCCATCATCGTTCCCAGCTACGCCCGCCCGCGAGCCATTGAGCTTACATTTCACCATACCCTCTTTGTCGCGGTTACACATTACATTGATACGAGACCACAATGGTACGGACATGCTACCATGGCAAGGCCAGCGCACGCCATCGCCGCGCACATCCCACCGCCCGCCTCTGGAGTCCTTCCAAAATAATATCGACCTTGCTAACCCAAGTGTTGCCCTGCAGCTGCCCCTAGGCCTATTAAATGCTGCTCAGGGCCACCCCATGCTCGTCGAGCTCAAGAACGGAGAGACGCTCAACGGACATCTCGTCAACTGCGATACATGGATGAACCTCACGCTGAAAGAGGTGGTCCAAACGAGTCCTGTACGAATGCCGCCTCTGATGCGCCGCGCGCCCCTGCCAAAGGATGCATCAACTCTCTACTTTGTTTCACGAGCGCGCGCCGTGTCGGTCCGAGAAGCAGACTGCTAACTATTTGCTGCAGGAAGGAGACAAGTTTGTGCGTCTACCAGAGGTCTACGTCAAGGGCAACAATGTACGAGACATGCCAACCACTTTCCTCACCTAAAACTTCGCTCCACTCTGCGAACCAAAAATTGCTGACCACGACTCTTCTCTACAGATCAAGTACCTACGAGTCCCCGAAGAAATCATTGAGCTCGCCACCGAGGCGCAAAAGAACCAGCAGGGCAACTTCCGCGGCGGCCGCGGCGGCCAGTCAAGAGGCGACCACGGCGGTCGCGGCGGCGGCGACAGGGGACGCGGAGGCCGTGGCGGCGGCCGTGGCGGCCGAGGTCGTGGTGGTCGCGGACAGTGAACAAGCAGACAGCAAGACTGATGACGACTGTGCAGCATGGGCTTGTGCTCTCTATGACCCATCGGCGGATCTAGACAGCCTCTGGGTTGGGGAGCTTTTCTTTTTTTTTTCTGGGATAATCTACGGACTAGGGCAGGCGATGCGCCACTGTGCTGACTAGACACAAGCGTAGGCAAGCGACAAGATATAAAATAATAGAAGAAAAAAATCGGAAAGCATACAAGCTAGAGTCATAATTTACCGCGCTGTGTTATATAGCGTAGCGTGTGCTTCTCATGGAACGATGCCAAAATCACGACCTGCATGGATGTGGCCGGCAATCAACAGTTCAAAAGTATAAATATTCACAGGTTCTATTATAATCAATTTGCTCATCGGTTCTCGACTCTAGACTTCTAGCCGCGAGACATTGTAGCCGCTCCTTTCATCATGCAAATAATAAAGTCCTCAAACATAGTGTACAGCGAATCTCTTAGAAGCTCGCAACGGCAACAGCAATCGCCTGGCTGTCCGAGTGCGAGATGGACAGGGAAATGTCCTTTACGCCAGCCTGCTTGGCAGCAGAAGCGGCATCACCATGGAGCTGTGATGATCTGTTAGCTGGCTACGTCTAAAACGAGTAATTGCAGAGGGAGGAACTTACCGAGACCTTGGGCGCGCCAGTCTCGTCCCGAGAAATTTCAATCTCCTTCATGGCGGCACCGGCACCCTTGCTTGTGACACCAAGCGACTTGAAAACAGCCTCTTTGGCACTCCAGCGACCAGCGAATGAGCTCTGGGGGCTGGGAGCCTTCTTGCAGTACGCAATTTCACTGGCAGTGAAATTACGCTCGATAAAAGTAGCATTGTCAACGTTGATGGCGGCAATATCCTCAACGTCGACACCAACCTTGCTGTTCTGGCTGGCGACCTTGCGTGCAAGCGTCTCCATGACCTGCTGCGTCTCCTTAGCCTGGACAGAGGGAATGACCTTTTCGGATTTCTTCATAAAGTCGGCGGCAAATGTGAGGTCAGAAGTCTTCTTCTCAGTTGAGACCCGGGCGTCGGGATTGAGAAGAACTGAGCTGAGCTGCTCATCAGTGTAAGGAGCCTTGGACTTGGCAACAAACAGGCTGTTGTTGATGAGGCCGTTGTGGAAGAAGCGGTAAGCCTTCTTCTGGCGAGCCTCAACTTTGGTGCAGTACTGGGCATATGTACGCTCGTCGAGAGTGGCAAAAAGGTACTTAGGGTGGACACCGATAGCCTGAGCGCCCTTCTGACCGAAGCCGAACGAGGTAACGGAGAAGGCCTTGATGCCATCAGTCTGGATGCTGCGGCTGGGGTAGAGAATCATATCAAAGTCTTCCATGATAGGGTCAACGTTGTCGGCATTGCGGTTGCCAGGAACCAGGCCGGAATTGAGGACCTGCAGGCAGCCGTTCATCATCCAGGCACCCGCGGCACCCTTGGGGTGACCGGTGAGGTACTTCTGGAAGATGCCAAGCACGGCGTTACCCTCAGAACGTCCGAGATGACGCAGCTGCTGACAGATGACAGAAGACTCATTCTTGTCGTTGGCCTTGGTGGAAGTACCGTGGAAAGAAGCGACACCAAGATCATCGATAGTAAGTCCCCAAGTAGCTAGGGCACCACGTAGAGGAGCGATGCTGGGGTCGCTCTTCCAGAAGTTATTGCCCATGCTGCGGAGAAGTTCCTTTTCTTGGCGAGCAGCCTCCTTCTCGATGTGTTGAACGCGCTCGTGTGCATACTCGTTCTCGTCGAACTCGCTCTGCTGAGCCTTCATGGCGCTGATCTCGTCATGAATAAACTCGAGCTCAGACTCCTGCCACTGCTTGATCTGCTTCTTGCGGCGCTCAATCTGGCGACGCCGGTAGTCAATGTCCAGAAGAGGCGAAGGGAATTTGCCAGCATTCTCACGAGCAGTCGTGAGAACACCCTGACCAGGAGCGGGTACCGAGCGGCCAATCTTGTCAGAGGCAGTAGTGGTAAGCGCGAGAATACCGTGGATGGGAACACCCATATCAAGAGCAAGCTTGGCAGTCATGATCACCTGTACACCACAGCCCTGGGACTCCATGAAACCGTTTCTGGTCGTAGTGGTGGGACGAGACATTTCCTTTGGTGTGCGGCCATGGGCCATCTCATCAATGGTATTGCTGGTTGCCTTCATGTTCGCAAACTCATACGAGCCTTCCTCGCCAAAGTCGTCAAAGCCACCGACAAAGCAAACACGAGCCTTGCCTTCCATAATCGTCTCGTATCCAATGTCGACAGACTCAACAGCGGTAGCGCAAGCACCGACGGGGGTCTTGATGGGGCCAGAGGAAGAAATGAGTAACATGTTAACCCAAGCGGCCATGGTGTTGATAAACGACTCCTGAAGAATATCGTTCTGAAGAGGCTGGTCGAGGTAACGATCCTTGTGCATACCGCGGAGGGCAGTAGTACCACCC
The DNA here is from genome assembly GCA_037289395.1 of Beauveria scarabaeidicola. NCBI lineage: Eukaryota > Fungi > Ascomycota > Sordariomycetes > Hypocreales > Cordycipitaceae > Beauveria > Beauveria scarabaeidicola. The sequence continues at coordinate 6,288 of JAEIJG010000644.1, forward strand.
ATACCAGAACCAACGCAGTTACCGACCTCAGAGACGTGGACATACTTGTAGAACTCGTACGGGTCAGTAATACCACTGGACAGAAGAGCCTCGGCAGTAGAGACAAGCAGAAACAGAGTGACAGGGTCAACCTGATCAATAATGTCATCAGGAATGCCGTATCGCTTGGCATCCCAGCCTGTGGGGATCTGTCCAGCCACGAGACGGTCGAAACGGAGCGCCTTCGGGATCCAGAGAGAAGCCCCCTTCCTCAGACGAATCAGATACTCGCCGCTCTCGGGAATCTCAAACACCTCGACCTTGTCACCGTGTTCACGCTTGAACTCCTCAGCAGTCTCCTTGGAGGACTCAAAAGGCTCAAGATCCTCTTCGATGACAACCTCGTGGAGAAGCTGCTTCTTGTTGGGGTCGTAGCCAGCGAAAAGCTCGGGCTCAATCAGACGAATACCGGAGTGTTCTAGGATGAACTTCTCATACTTGGCCTTGATATCCTTGTCGTCAACGGGGTCACCAGTTTTGGCATCGACCCAGCCAGCGTAAGGCTTGCCCTTGATAGGACCGTTGTGGTTCTTGATGAGACCCATGATCCACGCCATTTCGACACATCCCTCGAGAGAAAATTCGCCGAAAGCTTCCATTTCCCATCGGGTACGCGAGTTACCCCAGGGACCGACTTCAGCGAAACCAGTGACTACAACCACCTTTTCGAGGTCAACCATGCCCTTGAGCTTGTCATTGAGTGGAGCAACCTCTTCCTTCCAGTCAGGCAAGGGGGGGAAGTCAAACTTGATGTTGGCGCGGGGATCAATGGTCTTCTTCTTGTAGAGGACCTCGGACTCGGCTCCGTTGACAATGGTGTTCTCGATAGCGCTCTCCGTGGTGACTGCCCTGCGAATCTCGCTTGTCTCCATAATATCCTTGCGGAGCTTGGTCATGGCCTCGTTCAGGTGTGGAATGAACTGCAGACCACCGTTGAGATCTGCAAAGACAGGCTCGGACTGGCAAAGATCAACGATGGTGGGAGACATGAGTCCAAGCAGGTTGAAAGCCATCTCCTGCTGAGAGAAAGTGCGGACACCAAAAGCCTCAACGCCTTCAGCAACAATGTTGTTGCCAGACATGAGACCCGTGCCGCGAGTCCAACCAATGACGGCACCGCAGATGGTGAGATAGTTGGCCCAGCTCTCAGAGTACCATCGGTTGAACAGGGTCTCGAGAGCGAGTTTTGACTCAGAGTAGAGACCATCGTTGCCAAAGGTACCGTGGTTGGGAGACAGAGGAAGAACAACCTGGGCAGGGCGGGTCTCGAAGCCACGCTCAGCCTTCTGGGCTTTAACGCATCCCAGAAGACGGACAAGGTTGGTAAGCATGATACGGTGAGCGAGCTCAGAGCGCGAGTCAATGCTGTCAATCTGGCGGCCGTTCTCAGATATGGCGGCAAAAGGCACAATGTAGTCGAGATCCCAGCCCAGACCATTTTTGGGGTCGTAGATGTAGTCAATGAGAGCTTCAACATCTTGCTTGCTGCCCTGGTTGAAGGGAACAACTACAACCTGAGATCCGCGAGAGCCATAACGAGTGTACATGGACTGATAGTATTCGGTTACTTCCTTGGAGAATCGGCTAGTAGTGACAACAACGCGAGCACCACCGCTAATCAGGCCCTGAAGGACTTCAGCACCAATGGAGCCAGCGCCAGCGCCAGTCATGAGAACATGCTTGCCAGTGTAGGTAACGCCAGCACGGGCAGCTTCCTCAAGACAGTCAAGATAGACAGAAGTAAGTTTCTTGCTGTAGTCCCAGCCATGGAGAGTCTTCTTCTTGAGGTGCAGAAAGGGGATGGTCTCAACACGGCCCTTGTTGCCGCTGCTGCCCTTGAGGGTGGTAGCCATGCGGCCCTTGCCGGGCTCCTTGGGGATGATTTGACTTTCGTTCATGCCAAGAGAGCGAAGCACATCGCCGTACAGGCTCTTGATTTCAAGCTGTGATGTCTTGGACATCTTGTGCTGCTGCTTGATGAGCTTGTAGATGCGCTGAAGATCGCTCTGGACCTTGGTCCGGTTGCCGTACTCGGAGATTTTGCCACCCTCGGCCATCTGCTGAACGTAGTGCTCGAGCTTTCTGCAGCTGGCGCGGGGGACTTCCTCGTAGTTGAGGTTGCCACGAGCGTCGACCGTGGTACGAGGGCCAGTAGGTACAGCGACGTCCTTGTAGTGAGGGTCAACGTTCAACACATCCTTGCAGTTCTCAATAAGCTGGTATCCGAGCTCTTTCGCGAGCTGGTATGTTTCGCCTCGCTCGGTCGGGCAGTTGTCGATGTGGTACTGCATGAAATCGAGCAACTTCGGGTTGGACTTGTTCATGATGCGGATACACTGGCTGACGATTTCACGGTCAACAGTCTGGAGCCTACCGAAAATGATTTCAAAGTACATGCTGAGACCATCTTGGCGAGCCCAGTTCCAGGAGGAGTCGTATGTGCGGGCCTTGAGGGGGCTGAAAACAGGCTCGATGCCAGAGGCGTAAAAATCTCCGTGCTCGGCAGTCCAGAGGTCAAGCTGGGCCTGTAGGATCTTTTCGGATTTTTGAGAGTCAATGAAAGCCTTGTCGCCGGAGCGAAGGTCCATCTTGAGATAGCGCGCAAAGAGCTCGAGCTGCTGTTTGAACAGAGCGCGCTGATCCTTGGTCAGAGCATCGAGAGCGGCAGGATCCATCATCATGCCACCGCCACTGCTGGCACCCGCATCAGCTGCGGCGGTACTGGTGAGACTTATACCAGCGTTGACGGCAAATTTCTGAGTAACATCGTCGAGGAAGGCCTTGGCATCGCCTTCAGCGCCAAGACGCGCCGCAGGCTCCATGGTAAGAGCCAGTAGCAGAGCCCCGTCCTGGCGACCAGAACCAAGACCCCACCTTGTCTCGAGGTACTTGCGAGCAGCTGTGATGTTGAAACCACCAGGCATCTTGGAGGAAATGAGACGGGCGATTAGGGACTGGGAGACCTTGCCCAGGTTGCCGTCGAAGGTAGGCTGTATGGATGCGCCGAGCTCGTCTAAGGGGGTATCTTCAGGCTTCTCGGGAGTGGAGCCGAATTCTTTTCCAAGATCACCGAGAATCTCATTTTGTAGTGTCGACTTGCCTATGGAGCGATTAGTGGGCAAATTCAGCTGTGCGGACGAGAAGACTTACCGCCAACTAAATCTTTGATGGCTTTGCTCAAAGGCACATCGAGGAGGGGCTTCTTGAGCTTTTGTGCAATGAGAGCGCGAACGATGTCGACGGCCTGAACAGGCTGGTCGGGAACCTGAGCCGCAGGGCCAGCACTAGGGGGGGGAGGGGGCGCGGCGGTGGCGAGAGCAGCGGATGCCGGCGCAGCACTGGCAGAAGCTCCAGCGGCGGGAGCAGCAGGCTCTGGCTCATCCTCTACAGGATCGACATCGTAGTAGATCTCCTTTGCATCCTTGTTGTAGCAGAGAATCTGTCTCTGGACGGATTTGGCGGCATCATAAGCTTCGTACTTGGAGGCGAGGGTACGCTTGGCCATGACACCAAGAGTGTCAGCAGGGCCGATCTCGACAACGCGCTCAGCCGTCCTCTCGGCGAGGAAGACGTCTTGTGTTTCAATCCATCTGACAGGCGACGCAAACTGGTAGGCCAGCAGCTCGATGAGCAGGGTGTGGGAGAGTTCTTGTTCGACTTCGGGACGCATGTTGAGGAGCGTGTCGAGTGTAAGGGTCGGCTGGCAAATCAGAGGTGGATGGAGATTGAGTCGTGCAGAACAGATGTTACTGCCACCGATTGCGAAAAGAAGCACACGCCAATGCCGCGATTATGAATAGGTAGTTTTCGGAAATAGAATGAAGGGTCCCGCGCAACCCAGCTTGGAGCGGCAGCTTTGGAGAGGCGATGCCAAGGCTGGTGAGGGAAGAAAGTATGGACAATGAGGAAGGAGAATGGGGAAGAAGAGTGATGCAAATATTAGGATGTAGGATGAGAGAATTACAGGAGAGCAGCAAGGTGTCCAACCTGATAGGATACAGCTCAATTGGCAGAGTTTTGGGAGGGACGATACGAGACGGGACCAAACGGAGTTTGGCTGTATACCTAGGCAGGCTTGGGCGCTCTGTGGACGATTGGCAGCGTGGATGGCAGCGGCTTGGATTGTTGAACTGGGATCCACATCGAGGTCCCCAAGGAGAAGCTCTGCTGAAGCGACTACAAGAAAAAAATTGGGGGATGCTACAGCAGCCAGCACAGCACACTTGCAGCAGGGCGTCTCAACCAGATTGTCAAGCTAAGCCCAACTGGGAAGGGTGCCTATTGTCAAAAGCCGGACCACTGGTGGGAAAGGGGTTGTTGCTGTTTTGATAGTAGTAAACAATGGGTAAGTAGTGATGCAATTCAACAACAAGCTCTAGGCATGATGATGCAAAAGCGCAAACTCTTACAGGTACGTGGTAATGGATGGCGGCAACCTCTCCCATCTGTTACAGAATTTAATCTTTAAGTACTCAACAGTTCCCCTCCAACTGCTGCCCTCGGAAGCTGGCGCGTCGAAGTGACAGTTTTTTTTTTTTAATCTGGCAGAACGGAGCAGCGCCCCGCCAAAGCACCCTGTCGGCCCCTGTAAGCACTGAAAGACGATTGATAGCAACACTGGGTAATTTCGCTGAGATGTACCGGTACAAAGTGAGGCTAAGGGGGTGGCAGCTCAGACAACGACAGTTTTGAAAGTGGCAGAGTTGACGCTACGGTCGCTATCACAGCCGCAGGCAGCACTTATTGATGCATGACATGTTTCATTTCATGATTGTGTTTGTTCGAGGTCTCTCCGGAGTGGTGCATCTCGGGGTTCTTGTGGTACAAGAAAGGTTGTCGCTTGGGCGTTCTACTACTTACAAGACCGTGAGAGTTGGTAGAATTCCCAATATGTTGTCGTTCATACGCCCATTAGTAACTACACTCGTTCCGGCAAAAAAAAAGAAGAAAACACAGAGCGTTAAGATGAGATGATTGATTTGAGTCGTCAAGGTAGAAGCGGGAGAGATACAGCAGAACTACCTATACTTCTCAACCTGTCGTTATCAACGCCTACGGTTCCTGACCGATACCCTATTTACATCTTTACAATCTGCGTTGGACTTGCAAACGCTGACAGGTTCGTACCAGGTTCAGCAGGAGATGTCGCAAACCGCGCAATTCTCCGGTTGCCCGTCTTATTCCGCCCCTCCCGTCACAATCAGGCCATGCGACATGGTCGGCCCTTCTTCTAGACACCTCACCGCCTGCCCTCTTAGGTCACGCCAGAGATGGAAGCCAGCAACAACCTATTGATAGACGACCCGTGTCTGCGTATCACCACCATTAGGGCGGCTTTGACTGTTCTCCTGCATCCTCTTCAACAATCTCTGGACCACTGGTCAGGTTGACCATAGGAGAACGTTGCCTGGCCATAGCTAGACTCGGCCCCTGATTGCCTTTCCGCCGCCGCTCCAAATCTAACCCCAACCGCAAGTGTGGCGCATGTACCAGTACTTTACATCTGCCCCTCCGTCTCCAAGGCTTTCTTGGACAAAAAAAAATGGACCATGACCATCCCCAACAGAACTAAATTTTTTTTTGAGCGAGGCCACACGCTCGTTGGCTCGTTAGCGCTGTAATGAGTCGCCGCCGCCCGCCTGTAATGCCCTGCGGATAACCCCAATAGGTAGGTACCTAGGTAGGTACCTAGGCACCAGCTTTGCCTGCTTCCCAGGTGGCCCTGATTTTTTCCGTCTCGTCTGACATTGGCTGGACGTTGAGAGAAACCGCCTCGAGTAGACTTCCTATCCCAACCCACCGTGTTTTCAATCTTCCTCGTCCCCTTCTACCTTGTTCATTCTCCTCCACATCTTCAATTTTGCATACAAGCTCGTTTGCTGTCGAGCTGAGAGCATTGATCGCCGTAATTCTCCTACTTCCTGGCGACCAAGCTCCTAGTTCCTCAACCCCGTGCTCTCCAAACGGCCCAAACACCACTCTCGGGGCCAAGAGACACCACGACCATCACCACGACTTCAGCAAACGGGTTCTTTAATAGGTTTGTGCCGCCGCCCTCAATTGGCACTGTCCCATAACACTAATGCACATCCGCCACTAGATATTCACACGATACCCTTAATCTCATCACCTACAACCCACCACCATGTACGGAGCAGCAACTGGGGCCCAGACGGGCATCAACACACCGCGATCCAGCTCTTCTCTACGACCATTGACGCTTTCCCACGGCATCCTTGAAACCTCTTTCCTCATCCCTACAAGCCTTCACTTTCACGCATCACAGTTAAAAGAGCGCTTCACTGCGAATCTACCCCCCCCAACCGATGAGCTCGCTCAGGACGACGAACCCTCATCAGTTGCCGAGCTCGTTGCTAGATACCTCGGGTTCGTCGCCGACGAGGTTGAGAATGGCGAGGACGATTCCCAAGGTTCCTACGAGGAGGTCCTCAGACTTGTTCTCAACGAATTCGAACGCGCGTTCCTCCACGGCAACGAGGTCCATGCTGTCGCTGCTACCCTCCCCGGCATTGAGTCGAAGAAGCTCGAGGTTATCAAGAGCTACTATGCTGCCCGCAGTGTTATCAACAGAACCATCAAGCCTCACGAGTCCGCTCTCCTGCGCGCTGCCGATGATGGCGCCGCCGACCTCTATACCATTTTTGGCGGCCAAGGCAACATTGAGGAGTATTTTGAGGAGCTGCGTCAAATCTTCACGACGTATTCTGGCTTCGTTTCGGAGCTTATTGCGAGCTCCGCTGAGCTGCTCCAGACCCTTTACAATGACCCCAGCGCCGAGAAATCGTTTCCCAAGGGCCTGGATATCATGAATTGGCTTCAGCACCCCGAAGCCACTCCTGACATCGATTACCTCATTTCGGCGCCTGTCAGCTTCCCCCTCATTGGACTTGTCCAGCTCGCACACTATGAGGTAACCTGCAAGGTGCTCGGAATTAACCCTGGCCACCTCCGTGAGCGTCTTCGTGGTTCTACTGGTCATTCTCAGGGTATTGTCATGGCCGCCGCCACTGCCGCCGCCGACTCTTGGGAGTCGTGGCGCGACATCGCCGCTTCCACCCTCACCATCCTCTTCTGGATTGGTACTCGGAGCCAGCAAGCATTCCCCGTCACCTCCATGACTCCCACCATGTTGAGAGAGTCAATGGATCACGGCGAAGGCACCCCTACGCCTATGCTCAGCATTCGCGACCTCTCCCAGCAAGAGGTCCAGAAGCACATCGATGCTACCAACCAATACCTCCCCGCCAATCGCCACATCAGTATCTCTCTCATCAACAGCCCCAGAAATCTTGTCGTTACCGGCCCGCCTACATCGCTCTATGGTCTCAACTCACAGTTGCGCAAGGTCAAGGCCCCCACTGGACTTGACCAGACCCGTGTTCCCTACACAGAGCGAAAGGTGCGCTTTGCGAACCGCTTTCTGCCCATTACCGCTCCCTTCCACAGCCAGTACCTTACCGAGGCCACCGCTTTAATTGACGAGGACCTCAAGAGCATCGTCATCGACAGCAGCTCTCTGAGTATACCTGTTTTCGACACAAATACTGGCAAGGACCTGCGAACCGAGGTCAGCGGCAACATCGTCCCAACCCTTGTTCGCCTCATTACCCGTGACCCTGTCAACTGGGAGACTGCCACTGTTTTCCCCAACGCAAGCCACGTCCTCGACTTTGGCCCCGGCGGTGCTTCTGGTCTCGGAAACTTGACTAGCCGCAACAAGGAGGGTACCGGCGTTCGCGTCATTATTGCTGGTGCTATTGAAGGCGCGCTTGATGCGGTTGGATACAAGCCTGAGCTCTTCGATAGAGACGAGGAGAACGCCATCACATATGCCATCGATTGGGTCAAGGAATTTGGTCCCAAGTTGGTCAAGAATTCAAAGGGCGAAAAGTATGTCGACACCAAAATGTCTCGTCTTCTTGGCTTGCCACCCGTCATGGTGGCTGGTATGACTCCTGCCACCGTTCCGTGGGACTTCGTCGCTGCTACTATGAACTCTGGCTACCACATTGAGCTAGCTGGTGGTGGCTATTTCAACTCCAAGACGATGAGCCAGGCGCTCGACAAGATTGAGAATGCAATTCCCGCTGGCCGTGGTATTACTGTCAACTTGATTTACGTCAATCCTCGAGCCATGGCTTGGCAGATTCCTCTTCTTGGCCGACTTCGCGCTGAGGGTGTACCCATCGAGGGTCTTACCATCGGTGCTGGTGTTCCTTCCATCGAAGTCGCTCAAGAATATATCGAAACTCTGGGACTAAAGCACATTGCTTTCAAGCCTGGCTCCGTAGAGGCCGTGCAGGCCGTTATCAATATTGCCAAGGCCAACCCAACTTTCCCTGTTCTGCTTCAATGGACTGGTGGCCGTGGTGGCGGCCACCATTCATTCGAGGACTTCCACCAGCCTATTCTTCAAATGTACGGCCGCATTCGTCGTCAGGAGAACATCATTCTCGTGGCCGGTAGTGGTTTCGGCGGCGCTGACGACACCTACCCCTATGTCACTGGTGACTGGTCCAAGAAGTACGGTTACCCCCCCATGCCTTTCGACGGCTGCCTTTTCGGTAGCCGCATGATGGTCGCCAAGGAGGCCCACACCAGCAAGGACGCCAAGCAAGCCATAATTGACGCCCCTGGTCTGGAGGATGCTCAGTGGGAGCAGACTTACAAGGGACCTGCTGGTGGTGTTATTACTGTTCGATCTGAGATGGGTGAGCCCATCCACAAGCTGGCTACTCGCGGTGTACGTTTCTGGGCTGAAATGGACCAAAAGATCTTCGCTCTGCCCAAGGAGAAGCGTGTTGCTGAACTCAAGAAGAACCGTGACTACATCATCAAGAAGCTCAATGATGACTTCCAGAAGGTCTGGTTCGGCTGCAATAAGGATGGCAATGCTGTCGATCTGGAAGACATGACTTATGCCGAAATCGTTCGCCGTCTTGTTGACCTCCTCTACGTCAAGCATCAGAAACGCTGGATCGACGCCTCCTTTGCCAGGCTCACCGGCGACTTTATTCACCGCGTTGAGGAGCGCTTCACTACTACCCCCGGGAAGCCTTCTCACCTGCAGAGCTATGCTGAACTCGATGAACCTTATAGTGCCGTGAAACGCATTCTTTCTTTCTACCCCGATGCCGACAAGCAGATCGTCAATGCCCAGGACGTCCAGCACTTCTTGCTTCTCTGCATGCGTCCCGGTCAGAAGCCTGTCACCTTTATTCCTGCCCTCGATGGCAACTTTGAGTTCTTTTTCAAAAAGGACTCCCTTTGGCAGTCTGAGGACCTCGACGCTGTTATCGACCAAGACGTTGGACGTACCTGTATCCTGCAAGGTCCTACCGCCGTAAAGTTTTCTACCATTCTGGATGAGCCGGTCAAATCTATTCTGGACGGCATTCATAACTCTCACATCGAGTATCTGACTCGCGATTACTACGGTGGTAAGGAGAGCGCCATTCCTACTATCGAGTATTTTGGTGGCGAGTTGGTTGAGACTGAGATACCTCTCGACATTGAGGGTCTGACCGTCAGCTATGACGAACACAAGAACACTTACCGTCTCGCCTCTGGAGCGGGTGCCACCATGCCTCCCCTCGATGCTTGGCTGTCGCTGCTTGCTGGCCCCAACCGAAACTGGCGCCATGCCTTGCTCATGTCCGATGTCATCGTTCAAGGCCAAAAGTTCCAGACCAACCCTCTCCGTCGCATTTTTGCGCCTCACCGTGGCTTGTTCGTCGAGATCAACTACCCCAATGATCCTTCCAAGACGGAGATCATCGTCAAGGAGCAACCGCGATACAACCAGTATGTGACTGTGATTGAGGTCAAGTTTGCTGGCAAGAACGAGATTCTCGTCAACATGATCAAGGATACGACAGCCCTTGGTCGACCTCTAGGTCTTCCTCTGCGCTTCACCTACCACCCCGAAGCTGGTTACGCTCCTATTCGTGAAGTCATGAACGACCGCAACGACCGCATCAAGGAGTTTTACTGGAAGGCGTGGTTCGGTGAGGATCCTATGGATCTAGATGCCTTGGTCACTAGCAAGTTTGACGGTGGCAAAACCACCATCACCGCGGAAGCCATCAACGATTTCGTGCATGCTGTCGGCAACACTGGTGAGGCCTTTGTTGACCGTCCTGGCAAGGTTGTCTACGCCCCTATGGACTTTGCCATTGTTGTTGGTTGGAAGGCCATCACCAAGCCCATCTTCCCTCGCAAGATTGATGGCGACCTGCTCAAGCTTGTCCACCTCTCCAACGGCTTTCGCATGCTTCCCGGCGCAGAGCCTCTGAAAAAGGGAGATGAGATTTCCACCACGGCCCAGATCAACGCTGTCGTCAACCAGGAGTCCGGCAAAATGGTTGAGGTCTGCGGCACCATTACCCGCGAGGGGCAACCCGTGATGGAGGTTACTTCTCAATTCCTCTACCGCGGTGCTTATACCGACTTTGAGAATACCTTCCAGCGCAAGGTTGAAACTCCCGTTGAGGTTCACTTGGCTACCAGCAAGGATGTTGCTGTGCTGCGCTCCAAGGAGTGGTTCTCTACTGACGAGATGCCCAACGAGTTTGACCTGCTTGGCAAGACGCTTACTTTCCGTCTCCAGAGTCTGATGCGCTACAAGAACAAGGATGCCTTCAGCAGCGTTGAGACTCGCGGCGAGGTCCTTCTCGAGCTGCCTACCAAGGAAATCATCCAGGTAGCTAGCGTCGACTATGATGCTGGAGACTCTCAAGGCAACCCCGTCATTGATTACCTTGAGCGTCACGGCACTCCTCTGGATCAACCCATCAACTTTGAGAACCCCATTCCTCTCAGTGGCCGTACTCCTCTTCAGCTGCGCGCCCCTGCTTCCAACGAGACTTATGCGCGTGTTTCTGGCGATTACAACCCTATTCATGTTTCTCGTGTGTTTTCGTCCTACGCCAGCCTCCCCGGCACTATTACCCACGGCATGTACTCTAGCGCCGCCGTCCGCAGTCTTGTCGAGACCTGGGCTGCTGAGAACAACGTTGGACGTGTCCGCAGCTTCCATGCATCTCTTGTCGGCATGGTTCTGCCCAATGATGACATCCAGGTCCAGCTGCAGCACGTTGGTATGGTAGCTGGTCGCAAGATCATCAAGGTCGAGGTCAGCAACAAGGAGACGGAAGAGAAGGTTCTCCTCGGCGAGGCTGAGGTTGAGCAGCCCGTAACTGCTTACGTATTCACTGGTCAAGGCTCACAAGAGCAGGGTATGGGAATGGAACTGTACGATAGCAGCCCCGTGGCCAAGGAGGTCTGGGACCGCGCCGATAAATACCTCCTGGACAATTACGGCTTCTCGATTACCAATATTGTCCGAAACAACCCCAAGGAGCTTACTATTCACTTTGGTGGTCCTCGAGGCAAGGCTATTCGTCAAAACTACATGGCGATGACATTTGAAACAGTAGCTGCTGATGGCTCGATCAAGTCGGAAAGAATCTTCAAGGACGTGGACGAGAAGACGACGTCGTACACGTACCGCTCGCCGACCGGTCTCTTGTCGGCGACTCAATTCACTCAGCCTGCTTTGACTCTTATGGAGAAAGCTAGTTTTGAGGATATGAAGTCCAAGGGTCTCGTGCCTCGCGACAGCACCTTTGCCGGCCATTCGCTGGGTGAATACTCTGCACTAGCTGCTCTGGCCGATGTTATGCCTATCGAGAGTCTGGTGTCGGTTGTCTTTTACCGTGGTCTTACCATGCAGGTTGCTGTGGAGCGCGATGCTGCGGGCCGCTCCAACTACTCAATGTGCGCTGTCAATCCCAGCCGCATCTCCAAGACGTTCAACGAGGAGGCTCTGCAGTTTGTGGTTAACAATATTTCGGAGGAAACGGGCTGGCTGCTCGAGATTGTCAACTACAACATCGCCAACATGCAGTATGTGTGTGCTGGTGACCTTCGGGCTCTTGACACGCTAGCGGGAGTGACAAACTTCCTCAAGATGCAGAAGATTGACATTGAGGAGATGCGTAGCAACATCGAAGAAGCCAAGGATGCGCTGCGTGAGATTATTCGGGGCTGCGCGGAGGCGACTCTCAAGAAGCCCGTTCCCCTGGAGCTGGAGCGCGGATTTGCGACGATCCCGCTGCGGGGTATTGACGTGCCTTTCCACTCAACGTTCTTGCGCTCGGGTGTCAAACCTTTCCGATCGTTTCTACTCAAGAAGATCAACAAGACGACGATTGACCCCTCGAAGCTGGTTGGAAAGTACATTCCCAACGTGACGGCCAAGCCTTTTGCGTTGACCAAGGAATACTTTGAGGATGTGTACAAGCTGACCAACTCGCCCAAGATTGGGGCGGTGCTGGCCAACTGGGACAAGATCACGCAGGACGGAGGCGAAGTCAAGTCGAGCAGCGACAGCGGAGTCAGCGCCGAGCACGACGGCCCCGGAGCAGCTGCTTAATAGACATGATGAAGTGTGTTGTCAGAGGGAGCATGGGGAACGCATAGTTTGACTAGTCGGGGGAATCGTGTTGATTCGGCTGACGAAGAGCAAACTTGTGATGAGGGTGCGTCGATTGTTTGTTAATAATTTGTTTCAAAAGCTACAACGGTGGAAGCGCTTGGCTGCAGTACAGCAGCGAGAATGACGATGAAAGCAGGCAGGTACGTTAGACTTGTGTCTGCCAGAAAATTATTTTTAGTATCGGTATATAGTATATAGATTTTATGATTGTTCATTTTGTGTAAATCAATGGTGCAATGTGATGTGTAATTTGGACGTATTAGGCAAGGATGACGTGGGTGTGCATGCATGCTCACATGGACAAGTTTAGATTAAGGATTAAAGTGCTGGTGGGTAATGCGGGGTAGGACGATGAGAGGAAATAAGAGTTGCGGATAATAGTCCGAGGCAAGACGATGTCAATGTAAAGTATTGTAAAGTAGGAGGGAGGGAGTGCAAGATGTTACAAGTAAATAGATTGGCGCTACGGCATGTCATTGCATGGCGCTATTTCTCAACTAATGATGATGATGGCTTACTGTGTGTGGGTGCGCCTTGTCCGCTATCTATCCGCCATCTTGATAGCAGCTCGGCTGCAATGAGCGCTACTCAGATTGAACGGGGTGGCTGAGATGGATATGGAAGTCTTTGGAATTTTTTGGCCACTTTTCAGTTTGCATCTTGTTGCCGTTGTCATGATCAGATTCTATTATCAGGTCGTATCATCAGGTCGCATCATCAGGCCGTATCATCAGGCAGTGTTTGTTGGCAGCTCTCCGTTTGCAGCGCTGCGACCCCACGACTTTAAACTTGTTACAGTGAGTGAGTGGGTGTCGGCAACACAGTGTTGGACGAGACCATCTTGTGACTTTTTTTCCCTCCTCCGACACCCTGTCCACCCCGGTCGTCCTTTTGCTTCTCGTTTCAATCCATCTTGCATCGATCTATCGTCTCGACCAATCGCTTGATATCGCCTCATTCATTTCAATCCGACCTCAATAGTTTGCCAACTCCTCTGGCCCCCAGCCTCGGCAACAAACGAGCTCTATAAATTCAAGACTCCCCCTTCTTACCAGACGACGACGAACAACTGACACAGCACTGGTCACACGAGATTATCCCACTCACCCGGATCCTGTCACCGTTCCGTTTTATCTTCTTCTACAAGTCGCTACAGAACGGGCGCTCCTCACAACGCAGGAAACGCCTGACATCCAAGACAAAAGTACCCCACAATTGCTGTGAAGATGCGTCCTAACAAGCGAAACCAGCTGTTGCTCGGCACCTTTGTCCACAGCAAGTCTCGCAGGGAGCTGGACGTATTTCACAATGGCGCCGTCGCCGTTGATGCCCACGGCAAGATTGCTGCCGTGGAACGCGAATGTGCCAGCGTAGAGGCGGCCAAGACGCAAGCTCTGGCCAAACTCGGCTGGGACGCCAACGACGTTGAAATTCACACCACTAAGGAATCTCAATTCTTCTTTCCCGGTTTTATTGGTATGTTGAAAAGCTGGGCCAAACCTCTATCCGAGCAGTTGACCTGACTGCCCAGACACTCACATACACGCACCCCAGTATCCCAATGCGGGCATCTTTGGCAAGACGACACTTCTCGACTGGCTTGAAAAGTACACTTTTCCCATGGAGTCGAGCCTCAAGGACCTCACCAAGGCCCGCAAGGTCTATACCGCCGTCATCCGCCGCACCCTCGCTCACGGCACCACCACAGCTGCCTACTACGCCACCATTGACGTTGCCGCCACCAACCTGCTGGCCGATCTGTGCCTCACCCTCGGCCAGCGCGCCTTTGTCGGCCGCGTCTGCATGGACCGGCCCGGCATCAACCCGGACTACTACCGCGACGCGTCCGCCGAGGCCGCCCTCCGCGCCACGGAGCAGACCATTGCGCACATCCGCGCCGCCGACCCCCAGTTTGACCTCGTCGCGCCGATCCTGACGCCCAGGTTCGCCCCGTCCTGCACATCCGAGGGCATGAGGGCGCTGTACAAGCTGCAGAAAGAAGGCGGCTACCTGGCCCAGACTCACATCTCGGAAAACACGGGCGAGATTCAGCTCGTCCGTGAGCTGTTCCCGGGGTCTCGCTCGTACGCCCAGGTCTACGACGACCACGGGTTGCTCACGCCCAGGATGGTCCTCGCGCACGCCGTCCACCTGACCGAGGAGGAGGCCAGCCTCATCGCCCTCCGCCGGAGCAAAGTCTCGCACTGCCCCTGTAGCAACTCGTCCCTGACCAGCGGCACCGCCCGCATCCGCTGGATGTGGCAAAAGGGCATCGAGGTCGGCCTCGGCACCGACGTCTCGGGCGGCTACTCCCCATCCATCCTCGAAGCGGGCCGCCAGGCCGCGCTCGTCAGCCGCCACGTCGCCGCGCGCGCCGACGACGCCGACGAAATGGAGCGCTGCAAGCTGAGCGTCGAGGAGGTTCTGTATCTGGCCACGCGCGGCGGTGCCGTCTGCCTTGGCCTCGAGGACAGGATCGGCGGCTTCGAGGTCGGCAAGGACTGGGACGCGCAGCTCGTCGGGCTCGGCCGCGTCGCTGACTCGGGCCTGCGTGAAGGCGAGGAGTGCATGACAAACGGGCACGGCTCCGGCACGGCGGTGGTTCCCGCGCTCATCAACGAGTGCGACGAAGGAAATGTGGACATTTTTGGCTGGGAGACGTGGGAGGAGATGCTGGCCAAGTGGCTGTACAACGGCGACGACCGAAACACGAAAAAGGTCTGGGTCAAGGGCCGTCTCGTGCACGCGAGAAGGTAAGAATTGATTCGCGAGGGACTCTTTTTCCTTGTCGAGATCTTGTGTTGCATTTAGCATAGGAAGCATGGCCAAGACGATGTAGCTTGGCGAGACCGGAGTTGGGCGAGATGGCATCATGATCCATCATATTTGCTTAACGGCGCTGGAAATGAACTCGAGCTGAAAGATGTCACATTTTTTTCTTGAATTGATAGAATTGGTATTTCTTAGAAACCTGAAGCTAGAGATGAGATTTTTACAATTTGATAATTTAACAGAGCAAATTGAAAAGCAGGAAGATGCTATGCGAGTTCAAGTACAAGGCAATGAGACACAGCAGCCAGCACAGAGCAGAACCCGAAAACAGCGTTCACCTCCATCAGCTGTAAAAAGATGCATATCAATTTGAAAACAATGTAGTCCATTCCAACGAAAACAATAATCCAAGAGCAAAACAGGAAAAAAAAAAGGGCTTTCTCAAGACTCCCGACAAACGTCTCAACTCTTCTGGACAGTATGCCATGCCAAAGTGATATCCATCCTAAACACCTTTTCGCTGATATGCCAAGGTCCCCAGGACAGAAAAGGAAA
>JAEIJG010000645.1:8394-22163 GCA_037289395.1 Beauveria scarabaeidicola
GGGAGGGGGGGGGGGGGGGGTCACAAGAGCGCATCGACGCGCCCGCGGGTAAGCGCCGCGACAAGGATGGCGTGCTCCTCTTGCCTATTCGTAGCGTAAGCGAGGAGGGAACATGTTTCAGATGGACTGTGCATTGCATTACACTCGTTCTATAAATCTGCTCGCGCAGTTTCTACACGCCTCACCAAGAACCTGGCAACAGCGGTCGTGGAAACATGGAGTTGACACGTACGAATACAGGCCGATCGTAAAACGTCCGATTTCCACTTATTGAGCTCCATCTGCAAAGGTCTGTCCATCCCGCCGCAGCGCCTCGACATGTCTGCTCAAACACCCCGTCGTGGCCTGCCTGCTATTAGAGGGCCCTTCGCCTTCGCTTAGGCAATTCCAACGGTCGCAGTCTGCCCACTCGCCCCATCGCGGCCTTTCTGGCCCGGGTTTCGCCCATGACAAACCATCTTACCATCCAGGTTGAATTGAGGCAAAATGCCGCGTTTCGAGGCCATGAAGCACGTACGTGGTGTGGTCTTGGCCGGCCGGCGGGAGAGCGAGCCACCGCCAGCAGGGATGAACCCTGGTAAATTTATCATCGGAAGTTATCCGTCCGCAAGGCTTCAAAGGGGAGTGCGATGGCCTGTACGGCGTACGGCGTTGGAAAAAAAAAAATCACTATTTTTAAAACTTTGCCTCCGAGTCTGGGAAAATAAGCTCAACGAGACCTACAGTCCGGCTCTCGGAATTCGCGATACATCTGCTGTCAACCGCCACCGCGCAAGCTTGCGGCCGAGCCGGCAGCCTTGCCGAGACCAATACTGCAAATACCCTTTATTACTGAATTCTTTGTCATAGTTTGATCGCTCGGAATTATCACGACGGCCTTGCTTATATCCAAGCGTTCGCTCAGACGGGCCGACATCACGCCACGCCGGGCCTGCGTCTGTCCACCCATTGTATCCACAGCCATCTCCAGAATATGAATGCCGCAGGTTACAGTACACTCTCCAGGACATGTATCACCGTCAGGCGAGACGGAGGTAACATGGCGATGCCAAGCACACCTTTATTTAGCGGGCAGTAAATGCAGGGCCATCTGCACGTGCGTGTCGGCTGCAGACAAATGCACTTATTATGCCGGTAGATGGCCGAGGAAAGATGAACCGAGACAAACGACGCATGATGCCACCGTCTTGGCGGAAAAGAAAAAAAGAAAAAGGGCTAAAATAAACGCCCGATGATTCCACTGCCGCATTTTGTTCGTATTCATGGTCTGGAATCAGCCTACCCTGCCTATATCAGCGACGTCTCCGGACAACATCTGCCGCGAGCCATCGCCTCCGGCACATGTTCCCCCATCCGTATCCAATCTCCGCCAAGTCGGCACCGGCAAGCTTTTGGTCTTTTGCCGGACAAAGTCCCTGCCTCCGAGATACTCTTGAACATGGCGCGACGGCTTCTTGGCAGCGACCCCCCCCCCCCCCCCCACGGCCTTGCCAGCACCCTGCCGAGTCCTTTTATTTTGCTCGGCCGCGGTGGCAAGGTATATTGGACCAAACTTTTTACGGTTTCTTTTTTTGTACATTGTCCGGCCGCGCGGCTGCTTTCCGGCCGTATTTTGTCCCGGGCCGGCAGTGCCCGTCCCCGGCAGTGCCGCACGCCTCCCGTCGGCGACGGGGTAGAAATATTGGGAAATGCGGTGGGCTCTGGGAGGTGTGCAGTTCAGTTCTTGGCTTGTCAGGCGGCGCTGAGCGCCTGGGGATGGGACTGCGGTACAATGCTACGGTTCCTGCCGTGACTGTATGTGGATGCGCGCGACGTGTTGACCTGCGAGAAAGTGAAGTCCTTGGGTACATAGAGTAGCGCGTATCGGCATTTGTAAAGTACTATCGAATCTCCATTTGGGAAAGCCGGTACCTAAACGGTGGTAGTGATCTGGGCAACCAGACCACGGCCGAGGTGATCGATGATGAAGTGACTCACGCAACGAGCTGCCCGCAGACTCGATCCAAAATAGTCTTCATCACGAAGCTGATTCACATCAAACTCATCTGTCCTGTGATCTATAGTCTGGCGACAATTATTTAGCCAATAATGCTTATACTGATATCCAATGCTGCCGCGGGTAATAGCTCAAGTCTCTCTTTTTCCCTCAATTTCCACATCATATTTTCGTACACAAAGTTACTTCTCATAAAACCCGAACGAGCATGATTCACCTCCAAAATCAGGGCATGATTCGCCTCACAGAATGTGTTTCTATCCCTAACTAGCCCTGGGAGCTAGGGGTTGGGGAATAGCAGCACAGCTCACAAAACCCTGCTCAGCGACTATCTCATTTGCGCAGCCCGGGCCGCCGCCTAGATGACAGTCTCTTGGAATTCCAAGTATGCTTCCATGAAGAACGTTTAATGCAAATATGTGTGAAGAGAAGACACGAGATTACTTGGCAGATGTCATTCTCAACCGGAGAGTGGTTCGGTCTAGACCAAGATACACTACAAGAATGGTTCACGGAACTACACTGACGGAAGTCAAAGTGTCTTTTACAGGGAAGATACCAAAAGGTGCAAAAAGTTTTTTTTTATTTTTTTTTTATTTTTTTTTTTTGCTTACCCAGACGGTCGCACTAGACAAGTGATGGGTGATATAAGTTCTGATCGGCGTGATGCAAATGTGCTACTATGTGAAGGGGGGCACATTGGCTGGCATAAAAATTGCAAATAACAAAGCAGCTCCGATAGGTGGTCCAGTAGATGTTGAGATATCATTTTGATACGCAGAACAAGTGTCAAGTAATTCCGTACTGCGGACGCTAGCTCTGGCGAGCCTACAAGCTCCCATCTCCGATGACCCGGCATCACCATGATCACTTACATGATACATCTAGCGGTGTTGCTTTATGCGGGCTTGATAGGTCAAGGTCTGGCCGCATGCGCACCAGGCAAGACTTTCGGTGACCGGGCCGGCGGGCCGTAGCCGCGGATGAAAGCCGCACTGTTGAAGGTTGTGAAGGAGATTTAGTCGGCGGAGATTGGGCATGGTGGCTATTCTGTCACAATCTGCATCGTCGAGGGCGGCTGTGGCCATGGCAAGCCACGCAGGCATCGCCGGGGAGCCTTGCGCGGCGATATCAGATACCGCTTTAGTGTGGACATCTTCTCTTGTTGTGAGTCTCGACCAGCACTTTTTCAGACACCTGACGGGCCCGGCGCCAACATTCGGCCTCCCTCATTCCGAGCCCGAGCCCGAGCTTGGGGCGGGGAGTGTCGGCCATCTGTTGATTGCACGATAGAGTCTACTGCAGCCATCAAGCGGCAATTCGTATGAATATAGGCCTGATAAATCACCAAGTAATGGGTGGTGCCACCTTTTGCTTTTGCGCGACAATTCGTGACCGATCTGTGAGTGCACAGTAAGCATCAGCGGGAATTCGAAGCCGCTGATTGGCTTGTCGGCAGCGGCTGTACACTTATCCCGAACTGCAGGCGAATTTCTGCTGATAGGACACCAAGGCATAGTGGGGTAAGCCAATTGTCCATCACATCACCAAATCGCCCTAAGAAGGGCCCTGAAAGGAGCTGCTCGCAGTCTTCTCCGCTGCCGTTTTATTGGCGGCATTCTTGCATCGGATGGATTTTGATTGGGCCTGCAGGCTGATTGGCCATGCCCCAAGCGATGGGAATTCAGATTATTCTGACGCCATCTCTGATTCCAGCCCCGCGATGCCAGTGACGCTACTCCGTACTGAGCTTCGGCACCACGCCCGCAGCTACCCCGTCTTCCGTCTTTCTAACCCCTATGCCGTTATCGAGAAAACTGCTCTGAATTTTGTTTCTCTTTGTCAGCCGAGGAACTTGAAGACTTGACGTCAAGCACGGCAATTCGACCCCGCCCGCAATGGCCAACCTCGACGTAGATGCGGTGCTCAAGAAGCTGACCCTGACCGAAAAGGTTGGGTTGCTCTCTGGTATGCCGTTGGCGCCCATCATAGCTAGCCTGTACTGAGCAAATTAGGCATTGACTTTTGGCACACCAAGGCTCTGCCGAAGCATGGAATCCCCTCCATTCGCATGTCCGATGGCCCCAACGGTGTTCGGGGCACGAGATTCTTCAACGGCGTTCCCGCCGCTTGCTTTCCCTGCGGTACTGCCCTTGGCTCGACCTTTAATCAGGAGCTTCTCGAGAAGGCTGGCAAGACCATGGGCGACGAGGCCATTGCCAAGAGTGCCCACTTGATTCTCGGTCCGACAATCAACATGCAGCGATCCCCTCTTGGCGGCCGTGGCTTCGAGTCCATCGGCGAAGACCCATTCTTGAGTGGTCTCGGCGCCGCGGCACTGGTGCGCGGTATTCAGAGCACCGGTGTCGTCGCCACCATTAAGCACTTTCTCTGCAATGATCAAGAGGACAAGCGCATGGGTGTACAAAGCATAATCACTGAGCGGGCTCTCCGCGAAATCTACGCTATGCCCTTTCAGATTGCTGTTCGCGATGCCCACCCCGGCGCCTTCATGACTTCTTACAATGGCATCAATGGTACGTTTTGCAGCGAGAATACCAAGTATCTAGATGGTATGCTGCGCAAGGAATGGGGCTGGAACGGTCTTATCATGAGTGACTGGTATGGCACGTATAGCACAAATGATGCCATCAAGGCTGGTCTTGATCTCGAAATGCCTGGCCCTTCGCGCTTCCGCGGTGACGCTCTTCAGTTCAACGTCTCAACAGGCAAGCCATTTATCCACCATATCGACGATCGCGTGCGCCAAGTGCTCAACCTCGTCAAGAAAGTATCATCTCTACCAATCCAAGAGAACGGTCCCGAAACAACGCTCGATACCCCCGAAACGGCCGCCTTGCTACGAAAAATTGGCAATGAAAGTATTGTCCTGCTCAAGAACGACGACAATATCCTCCCTTTTACCAAGGAGAAGAAGACGCTGGTACTTGGGCCCAACGCCAAGGAGGCCACTTACCATGGCGGTGGCTCTGCTGCTCTTCGTGCCTATTACGCTGTTACTCCATTCGACGGCATCAGTGAGAAGCTCGGCAGCCAGCCTACCTTTACTGTCGGTGCCTATACCCACTGCTTCTTGCCTATCCTGGGAAACCAGCTCACAGGCCCTGACGGCAAGCCTGGCATTCGTTGGCGGGTCTTCAACGAGGCGCACGGTACTGCTGATCGCAAGGTACTTGACGAGCTCCAGTTCATCAAGACGGAGATGCATTTGGTCGACTACAGAAACCCCAAAGTCAACGATGTGTGGTACGCCGATATGGAAGGCTCCCTAGTTGCCGACGAGGACTGCACATACGAGATTGGTGTCATTGTTTCTGGCACGGCCAAGGCCTTCGTCAACGACCAGCTGATTGTCGACAATGCTACAAAGCAAGTCGCCGGCAATGCATTCTTTGGTGCCTCGACCCGCGAAGAGCGCGGACGCGTCGAGATGAAAAAGGGCGAAACCTACCATTTCCGCATCGAGTTCGGCTCCGCCCCTACGTTTACCCTTAAAGGCGATGCCTACGTGTCCGGCCACGGCTCCCTGCGCGTCGGCGGCTGCAAGGTCATTGACGACCAGCAGGAGATCCAAAAGGCCGTGCAGCTCGCCAGGGAGCACGACCAAGTCATCATCTGCGCGGGTCTCAACGCCGACTGGGAGACGGAGGGCGCCGACCGTGCCTCGATGAAGCTGCCCGGCGTCCTCGACCAGCTCATTGCCGAGGTCGCGGCCGCTAACCCCACCACTGTCGTGGTCATGCAGACGGGCACGCCCGAGGAGATGCCCTGGCTCTCGCAGACCAAGGCCGTCCTGCAGGCCTGGTACGGCGGCAACGAAACAGGCAACTGCATCGCCGACACCGTCTTTGGCGACTCGAACCCCTCGGGCAAGTTGTCGCTCAGCTTCCCCAAACGTCTTCAAGACACCCCGGCCTTTCTCAACTTTCGCACCGAAGCCGGCCGCACGCTCTACGGCGAGGACGTCTACATTGGCTACCGCTACTACGAGTTTGCCGACCGCGAGGTCAACTTTCCCTTTGGCCACGGCCTCTCTTACACAACGTTTGGCTTTTCCGACCTCTCCGTCACCGTCGCCGACGGCAAGATCAGCGCCAGCGTCCGTATTACCAACACGGGCCACCGCGAGGGTGCTGCCGTCGCGCAAATGTACATCCAGCCCAAGCAGCCCGCGCGTATCAACCGTCCGGTCAAGGAGCTGCGCGGCTTCGCAAAGGTCGAGCTCGAGGCGGGCGCATCCCGGACAGCCACCGTCAGCGAGCTCGAAAAGTATGCGGCAGCGTACTTTGACGAGGAGCGCGACCAGTGGTGCGTCGAGGCGGGCGACTACGACGTCGTCGTCAGCGACAGCAGCGCCGTGACGGACAAGACACTGCGGACGACCATTACCGTGCCCGAGACATATTGGTGGTCTGGCATTTAGACTGACCTGATGCATGTAGACGAGATGATGATGGTCAAATTTCGAAGAGTTGAGAGTCAATGGCGGCTTCTTTGTCTATATTATTAGCCGTATAAAGCAATGTCTTGCATTCGACATGGCTTTTAATGATGCTGACCGTGCACATGCAGTGCCGTGGCCTCGAGATAGGGGCCGACGCAAATGTAGTACAACGCCAGCCCTGCAGCCTTGGCGGGCTTGAAGTAGGTTCCGAATCGGGAGGCTACATATCACCCGCGCTACAACCCACCGAATCGGGTACACCAGCCTGGCGTGAGCCAATCGTAGTACACGGTGCACGAATCAGGCAAAAGAATGAAGAAGTATGGCTAAGAGGGAAGGAACCCTACTACTACGTGCCTCATCTTTGGCTGCACGTTTTGAAGGCAACTTGTGGACTATAGGTGAACTATAGGTGAACTATAGGTATTGCACTACATATATTCTAGATTGAAAAAAAAGCTATTAACTATTCATAATCATCGTCATCAACATAATATCTAATGCTAGGCTAAATACATTAAAGAGTCAAAGATGGCTTCATGCGTAACACATAAAAGGAAAATGGACATGTACTATACTCTACACGCCAGATGTCATGAGGGGGAAAGGACCAGCCTACTCTCGTGTCCGGCTATCCCGTAGCATGGGCCCTGCCCACGCAGATTCGCTCCTCCCTTGGTTTACTCCTCGTCCGCGACGTCGAGACGCATGTGAGGCGGCCAGTTGCCGGGAGGTTTTGAAGCCACATCGAGGCCACGGCCCACCTTGGCGTCGACGTTGGAAGCCGCGAGGGCTGTTTTGGTCTCGACGAGGGCCTCGCGCGTATGAGGCGGCCAGTTGCCGGGAGGTTTTGAAGCCACATCGAGGCCACGGCCCACCTTGGCGTCGACATTGGAAACCGCGAGGGCTGTTTCGATCCCGACGAGGGCCTCGCGCGTGTGAGGAGGCCAGTTGCCATTATTGCCTCTGGTGCCTTGTACCTCACGCTTGCCAGCGCCAGGGCAACTCCACCCGGTGATGGCAGAAGACCGCCTGCAACTGCGCCTAGCCATCGGAGGTTCGTGGTCGGCCTCCTCAGTTTGCTCGGGTTCGGCGCTATTATGGACCTCGCGCTTGCCAGCGCCAGGGCATCTCCAATGGGCGGTAAAAGTCCGTTTGCAAAGGCTTCCAGCCCTCCGAGGTTCGTGGTTGGCCTCTTCAGTTTGCTCAGATTCGGTGTCATCGATGACCTCGCGCTTACGAGTGCCAGGGAGTTTCCATCTAGTCGTGGGAGTCCGTTTATAAAAGCCCCTAGCCATGAGAGATTCGTGGTTCTCCTCAGTTTGCTCAGATTCGCTGCCATCATCGACCTCGTGCTCGCGAATGGTAGGGCATGCCCAGATGGTGGCACCGTACCGTTTGCAGGCATTGAATCGGGCCATGTGCGGGTGGTTGGAGTCGAGATCGACAGTCTGGTCTAGATTGGAGCTGTCATAGTAGGACACGCACTCGGGGTAGTTGCCCGCCACGGCAGCTTGGTCCTGCCACACAGCGTCAATGGCGCCGCAAAGTACAGGGACAGCGACGGCATTAGCAACAAGTACGGCGGCGGCGACGCCGACTAGACGCATTATGTTTTGATGCTGAATGTTGATTTAGTTACAGGTTCCTCAACGGGGGAATACGAGGGCATGTTGACTCACCATTTATGTCCATGTAGTTACTGTGAAAGAATGAACCAACAGACTCCTCAAGGGGGTCGGGTTCCAGGGGGTTCTTGTATGGTGCTCGCTCTATGATGATGGGACTGTTGATACCAGGAACAAGGTGAATACGGGGTCAGGATGAGCTGGGGTATTTATCACGAGTAAGCGCGGGTCCGAAGAGTGAGCTAAGCTCAAGTCATCTTGAAGAATCTATAACTAGTTAGCGGTATCCGTGGTCCACTACCAGTAATCAGTGCATCCTAAATTCAGAGGATGAGGCTAAAACGGGGTGGCGCCGAGCAATGTGACGAGAATGCTGACGGAAAGGCCGTGCTCTGTGGAGCATGTCTCGCTAAGTCGAGGACCCTCGAGGAGAAGCATGTCAGAGTGTCTCTAAAAAAAAGAAAAAAAAGAAAAAAAAAGAAGAAGAAAGAAGAAGAAAAAGAACGCCCCTTCAGGAGGATTCTACAAAGGGCGAACGCCATGAGGAGGATTGCTACAAAGAGCAACAAACAAGTCATCATGACAGCAGTTGCAACTATTCTGTGTCGGCGGAATCTAGTCATTGAGGGAAGCATGGAGACTTGTCAACATCCAAGGGTCCTCAACTTCATGAGATGGCAACGCCCGCGTGCCATCTCGTATGCGCCCGCTTACCCTTTTTCCACTCCTCCACCCCCGCTTGTCAACCAGTAAGTAGTGTTAAACAATAATGTAAGACAGTCAACGGTCATTGTAGTGCCAGACGTGCAGAGACGAGCGCATCAACTCTTTCGAGGCTCATGGCATCGTTTCCACATGGTCCTCTAGCATAATCATTCATTATCCCTAGGTGATAAGGCAGACTAGCAGGCAACAGGCCATGCTTACGTCCGGAACACAATCGCAAATATACGTTCTATTTTACAGCGTAGTTTCTTACGGCTCGGTGTGGCTGCATCGGCAGGTAAGCAGAGTGTGGGGGGACACGGGGGTTTGGGGTGAAGTTGCTCTAATAAATTCTCCTTAACCCACCGTAGGTTCATCATGGAAATGGTCCCAAATGGAAAACGATCGTCGGACGATGACCGTAGTTCGACCCATTTAATCCGCCAGAGGAGTTCTGAGGCCAAAGTCGCAACTTGGTGGCGTAATGCAATTGGAGTAAGCAAGCCTCCACCCCTTTTCGGCTTACTTGTACTTGGGCGTCATTGGGCACCACCTTTTTGATAATACATAAAAGATGCTCCATATCCAGGATTAAATCGTATAACACTTTTGCATCGAGGAGAGTTGATAGTACTTTCATTGTAGTGGGCGGCTCCGAGGCAGGGAACCCATCTACCAAGTACTTGGTAAGTTCTAGCATACGAATGCTAACATTCTGGTTAGTGACCTCAAGTAAGCCAGCCTCCAAGGGAGAAAACGGGAAGTGGCCTACTCGGGTAAAACTTAAAAGGGCACGGAATTGTCTAGCCCTGTAGCCCTGCAACCCCTGGTATTTGAATGAGCCAAACGCGGTTATCTCCGAGCTCGCCAACTAGTTCTGACAGGACAACGCGTTCCGAATATTTGTACATATTTGTACAGATTACGGAGTACTGGCAGAGTATTAGCTCGGTGGACCTCGAACAGGTCATCTTAGCAAGCCGCAAGGCAGCGAGCTGCCACTAATGCCGTGATCTTGAGTTTTTTTAAGTACTAGCGACTGGTGACTCGTGTGGGTTTTTTCATAATTCTTCATAAAATTACATAACTTTAATTACCCTGGTCAACCCCCTAGTCAGCCACAATCTGGCCCTGGTTAACGAAGTACCTTTTTTAATAGGGGTGTCTCGTATAGACAGAAAGAGCTGTATATCTAGCATTATCTGCCTTTTTCTGAGTCCTCAGTACACGTTTTAAAAATGGTGACTCACGTACTGGCCACTGTACTGGCCACTGTACTGGCTGTACTGGCTGCTGTACTGGCTGTACTGGCCACTGTACTGGCTGTACTGGCCACTGTACTGGCTGCTGTACTGGCTGTACTGGCCACTGTACTGCCTGCTGTACTGCCTGCTGTACTGGCCACTGTACTGCCTGCTGTACTGGCCACTGTACTGCCTGCTGTACTGGCCACTGTACTGGCTGCTGTACTGGCTGCTGTACTGGCTGTACTGGCCACTGTACTGGCTGTACTGGCCACTGTACTGGCTGCTGTACTGGCTGTACTGGCCACTGTACTGCCTGCTGTACTGCCTGCTGTACTGGCCACTGTACTGGCTGTACTGGCCACTGTACTAGCTGCTGTACTGCCTGCTATACTGCCTGCCGTACTGACAGGGGATAGACTGGTACTTCGTCATCGAGCCCGCTGTGGCCCACCGTGGCCAGCCCTGTGGGTTCTTCTTCGATGTGTCGCCAGTACTCAGAAAACTCAAGATCACGGCATAACCCTGATCCTAGCCGCTAATCCCTATCTCTAATCACTATCCACGAACTGATGCTTTAAAAAGTAGAAACAAAAGCTAAATTTCTACAATTCTCATGTAATTTATTTCGTCTGTTGTTGATAAATCACGCTGTTGGAGGTTGTGGTTCGTCCTTGCTCGTGCTTGATCGGGATAAGAGTGTATGGCTGTTGGTTGTTGATTGGCTGAGAGCTGAGAGCAGATTTCCTGGAGGACAGTCCTTCGGCCGATAATTCCGGCCGATAATTCCGGCCGACAATTCCGGCCAGCAATGTACAAAGCGCCAGAACAACAAGCGCTGGAAGAAACATGATGGGCCATATGCTGCGGACCTCGCAATGCAACAGCACAACAGCAAAGAATAAAAATAGACTATCCAAAACACAATCGATTCGCACCGTCCAAGAACCTCGTGGGACTACGTCAGCAAACCCTGATCAACTACAGTCTACTGGTAGATAGTACTGGTAGAGCCAGACTTCTTCTGGTCCCTACAAAAGCTTAATAATGCAGGGCAACAAGCGCCAGGGGTCTTGACGGGCGCAATATATTACCCGCTGCGAGTGGCTTGCTGATCAGTGACGAACGTCTTCATTGCAGAAGCAATTCTGTGCAATTGACCGTGCGAGCCAAATATTAGCATCCCTCGTGATCTTCTGGATTCGCCATTTTTGGGGTTGGCTGGCTGTAGGAGGGTGACGGGTTAAATAGATCGCTTCGATAAATTGAGGCCTAGTCATGTTGGGGAATCGAGTAGGATACTCCTCAAGTAAAATAAGTACTTGTTCGGTGCCCTGTCGGCGCCTCACGTCTGCACCGAGGATCGAGGCGCGCATGGCGCGCACAGCAAGTATTAAGGCACAGGCCTCTCCGTACATAAAATGGCGCTTTACCCGATTCTAGCGTTGCGGACGGCGCTCAATCGGCCGAGGCTGTATAAAACAGTTCCAAACTCGTGCTGCAGCGCTGACAGGCTTCGGGTCGTCCAAGGCGACTTGGTCCCTTGTTCGAATTGATTGTTGCCTACATGGGTGTCCACAGTGAGCACTGTCTCGAGAAGACGTCCAAAGTGGCGAGAAATCAGCCTCGTGATGCCTTGTTGTAGTGGTGAAGCTTTGCTACGGTCGGGCTCTCGGACCGTACAGCATTCACTCTTTGCAGACCGCATTTTTGGTTGCTCTCCTTGTCACCTGCAAGGGTCGGCCGAGGTGGCAGCTGGCGACAAGGCCGTATGATGTAGGCCGTATCCCCGTGGTAGCCTGGCCAGGCTCTTGGCAATTCAGGGGGGAAGAGGGAATAAGGGGGGAATTGTCTACAATTCCACACATTATTATTATTACTAGCTTCGTCTTCTGCATCCTCCAAGCCCCCAGTCGGCGTAGTAATGCGAGGGAATCAATGCAGCAAGTCCCACTGATGATGATGAAACATACTGCTTATGACTAACGTTGATGAAGGAGTGAAGCGACGGTCACAGGGTCCCTCTTGCATGCATATTCTAGTCGAACGGTTAAACGTAAGCTGACAAGAAACGGACAGCCTTTATTTACGTTATTACTCAGTTGACAGACGCCCCTCCGACAGTCATCTCGCGACAACTGGTAAGTGGGGGGAAGAACATGACCCGTTTTCACAAGACGCCCGCATAAGACTTTATGAAAGTATACAGAAGAGAAAATGATATAAACAAAATAGATTTTATTTATAAAAAAAAAAAAAAGAACCAAAGAACCAAAGAGAGACAGAAATCGTTTGCCCCTTGTCGGTTTTTTTTAGATGTTATGGCGGGGTAACAAAGGCGGTGGTTGGGCTTCTTGACAGAGGCCATGACGCCCCGCCTGACAGAGCATCGCATCAGCCGCCAATGAAGGCGCAACCACCATTTTCACGACTTCATAGTCTGCATCGCATCGCCGCTTCTGTCACCATGGACACCCCAACACCGACTATTCCCGCCCGGAAGCAGGCTTTTATTACAGCGCAGACTACGCTGCTCTCGCAGCCTGTTGCGCCGTCTCGCGCCTGGCGCGCCACAAACGACGCGTCCAACACGCCCATTCGAAAACGAGTCGTCGACGATGCCGTCTTCGAATTTAACCGCATTGTCGAGGAGCATTGCCATCGTGCATATGCGCCTCAGGCCAGCCGAGATCTGGCGGAGCGTATCAGTGCCATCTATATTGGGCAAACTGATCGTCGACAAGGGGGCGCAAACGACGTTGACGCAAGCATTAGAAAGGAGGTAGATCTGAGTGAGTCTCACGCAAACACTCCCTCTACTGCTCGCTTGCGCTGATCCTTTTTCTTCTTCTTCTTCTTTTTTTTTTCCCGCACGAAAGCCAACGATGAAACTATCGAGTCACTCCCGTCTTCTTGGCCGTTGGAAAAGGAAGCCGCGGCCAAGCCTGAAGATGCGCAAACCTACTCACGGTCCGTCGCCCGTCTTGCCGAGCTGAGCAAGGAGCGGCAACAGGCCCAGCTCCGTATGGAAAAGCTCCGCCGGCTGCAATCCGCCATTGAACCGCTGCGCACCTCGGAGTCAGGCAAGGGCGTACAAGAAAACCTGGTTACCCGCAACGGTGCCGTGGAAAGGGAGCTGGAAAAGATGCGCGGCCTGCTCGATCGCGTAGCTAGCGGCGTTGACAGCTTTCGAGATGCCAGCGCCGGTTCGCGCTCGCGAGACTTGGTGAATGTGGACGAGCTGCGCACGTCGAGGAAGAGGGCAGTAGACGATTTCCTCGCCAACTCCAAGGTTTTTCCAAGCTGAGGACAACAACGGCAAACATAACATGACCATACCTTGGACGTGACATCCAAATTACATCCGACGAAGCGCTCCACAACGACCTGCTGCCGTGACTAGATAATGACAGGCCTCCAACCTCTCTGAGCAACGGGATGCTGCAGGAAGACGCCGACCGCCTCACAAAAATCACGCGCTTTTGCATGGCTGAAACTGCTGACAGTTTGTGCTATGCGCAACACCTATGCGGTGCCACTGTAATGATGCAACTCTGCTCATGGGCCGACGTTGGGCTCATACTGCCACGACAGATACTGCCACGACGCATACTGCCGCGGCAATTCAAATACTGTTGGTATCACAAGGGGTCGTACGGTACGATACGTAGGGGTTCTTTGGTGTTGATGTTCTTGCTTGCTTAGGGCCACATTTGCCCTATCGAGAGTTA
>JAEIJG010000646.1:0-22152 GCA_037289395.1 Beauveria scarabaeidicola
TATAAGGTAGGTAGTTAGTATAAGGAGGAAAAGAGTAAGACTATACTAATATATAGGTAATATTATTTTATATATAGTTATATTATATATCTATATAACGCTAATTAAGTTAGATAGTATACGCTAGGGTAAGCCTAGTAATAGAATTTTTAATTAGGACGAAGGCACCTATAGTCCGCCGTAGTACGGGTCTCTTCACATTACGTATTCTCTAGCTAAAATTAGTTACCTTTTTAGTCTAAAATTCCAGCATAAAGAAATTAAAATCCTCAATACCTTGCGTGTAAACTTATTCATGATTTTGAACATGTTTCGGCGAACTGAAAAAATGAAATCAAGGCAAGAATACGAAGTATAATCTTTTTTTTTTCTTTCTTTAAGAAAGAAGGTCATCTCTTTTATGAAAAGCAAATAACTGCCTTTCCGTCTCGACCTCGCTTTGCCGCATACTCCCATGCCTTGAGCGCCTGTTCAGCTTCAAACTCTACCACGGCGAGCGGCTTGAGCACTCCGCTGTCAAACAACGTCGCTATTTTGCCCAGGTTCTTCCCGTTTGCGGCGACCACGAAATAGACATATTTTGCCTCCAGATTCTCTTTTAGCTCCTCTGGCTTGCCGCGATTAAACGCCCACCAAGGGGGCGGATCCGCCACCGTAACCATGGTCCCGCCCTGTCGCAGGCTAGGCCAGCTTTTCGTGCAGACTTGGCCACCGACCGTGTCAAACACTGCGTCAACGCTCCCAAACGACGATTCCCAGTCCGGCGCGTTGTAGTCGACGCAGTGGCTGGCGCCCCGGCTCAGCAGGAGCGGGTGGCTCTTGAGCGACGCGAGCGCAACCACCTCGGCGCCCAGCAGCTTGCTCGCAATCTGCACGAGCATGGTGCCGACCGCGCCCGAAGCGCCCGTAACCAAGATTCTGCTGCCCTTTTGTATCGCCGCATGCTCCTGCAGAGCCTCCCATGCCGTCAGGACCGGAATCGGCAGCGCTGCGGCCTCGGCCATGGAGAGGCAGCGCGGCTTGAGTGCCACTTCACTGCCACTCACTGGCACGTAATCCGCCTGGCCGCCAGGCTTGGCCGCGGCCTTGATCATGCCAAAGACCTCATCGCCAGGCTTGGCAGCGCCCTTGTAATCGGCGCCCAGAGACACTATTGTGCCGGCAATGTCGTGCCCGGGGATGCGGTTTGATTCGTAGACCTCTGGCCACGAGACTTCGTCGGCAGTGATGGCAGCAGCGGACACGCGGATGAGCACTTCGTCGCCAGTAGCAGATGGCATGGGAAAAGTGCTCGAGAGGCTGAGCTGGGGCGATGACTTCTGCCCGAGGACCTGGACTGCGCGCATTGTCTCTGGCATAGCAGATTTTTTTTGTGCGAGGCTAATCCTGTAATGCTGCTTGTGTAGTAGATAGTCGGATGTGATGGGCTGATGGGTAACGCTGGGCGGCTTCTTTTATACCTCTTTGAGCAGTGTTGTGAAGCTTGCCCCAGACAAGTCGAACCAGCATTGGCGAACCCAGACCACGAATCATGGTAAAATAAGGGTTTACCAAATCGCTAGAGACTAGGCAGGATATTCGGGTTCTTTCAAACCACAGAATTACAACGCGGGTAGCGACTAAATGCATTCGGGTCGGGCCAAGTGGAATTGCAATACCCGATGTGGATGCCCGAAGCCGAACGGCGCGACAGAAAAGATGGGCTTCCCCTGACAAAGCCCATCGGCAAATTTAGGGCAGTGAAGTATTTAATTGATGTTCAACTATCGAGCTAATAGACTATGAACATAATTGCTTGCTTCGGTACTAGGTATCATGATGCAATTAAAATTGCGCGTATTTTTCCACAATCCTTTCTGCAACCGCCTCACCACTCAAGTATGCGCCTGTGGTGGTGCCTAGAGCAACGTATGGCGCTGTATGCTCGCCTGCGAACCACAGGCCCTGGTCTGGAAGGCCCTCGCGCATCGTCCGGATATGCTCATCGCCCTTTTCTAGACCGACCTGAAAGTTTCCATAACTCCCATTCCCCGCCAGTTCATCATGAAGCCAGTCTGTTGCGATGCAATCCACAGGCTGGCACGCCGCCGCGTCGGCCGTGTAGTTGGGCAGGCGTGAGTAGTACGGCTCAAAGTACGAGATGATCAAGGTTGTCTTGTCCTTCTTGTCGGGCCGCTTGGCGAGCTCCGAGGTGAACCACTGCGACTGCTCGCCGTATGTGTAGAAGAGCAGCGTCGGGTGCGCGTCGTCGGCACCAAGGCTGGAAAGCTCGACTGCCTCTTGCGACCAGCGGTTGGCGTTGAGCTCGGGATGGTAGGTGGGTGACATCCACCGGATATACCCCTTGACAATTTCTGGCTGGCCTGTTTTAGCTCTCCAGAACGCTTCGGGGAAGCTGATATACACCTGAAAAGACTTTAGCGCGGAAACTACCAAAGCCAGGTTATTTCGCCACCTTTTCGAGACAGCCATAGCTGATGGCATCGATAGCGGTGCTGAGCGAACGAGGAAGCGGAGGATCAAAAGCCTTGGTCTTGTTCTTTTTCAGCCAGCCAAGCGGAGTGGTCACCACAACCTCGTCAAACTCACGGCTGTTGCCGATCCTCAGGTGAACAGTAACTTTGTCTTTGACGTTCATCTTATAAGTGATGCTTTCCATGATTGTGTTGAAGGAGATGTCTGCCTTGTCTACCGCGGGCTTTGCAACGCGCTGGAGGAGCTTGCGGTATGTACCAGCACAGAACAGGTTTTCTGTTGAAATCAGCTATTAATGATATGCATGGCTTTTTTTCTCAACCATACCGTTATCGATGCACTCTTCTAGCCAGAGGAACTTGAGACTTTGCTTCGTGATTGGCGACCCGATGAACGCACCCCACGTTTCGCAGATTTGGTATACCATCTTGCGCTGGGCCTCTGCATTCGGCTCATCATCAGGTATCCTCGACCGAGTATTTTCCTGAAAATAGTCCGACAGGCTTTTTTGCGGATCAATCTTGGCCTCCGATGTTGCCGAGTACGCAAAGGCCTCTTTGATGGTTTCCCACATGATGGTCTCGTACTTGGTGCTCTCACCGGCTTCGAGCCTGACACCCGTCTCGTCAAACGCGCACGACTTCTCATCGATGTCGTCAATGCCAGTGCCCGTATCTAGAGCTAGGTCCCGGATGATGTTGCCTGTGACACCGTGTATCCAGTTGGGACCCATGTCAACCCAGTGGCCATTGCTGAGCTTCGTTTGGTGCACGCGTCCACCGACGCGGTCTCGGCCCTCAAAGATGGACACCTGAAAGCCGTTTTGTAGGAGAACATTGGCGCAGCGTAGACCAGACAGTCCGCCACCGATGATAGCAACATGCGCTTTTGGCTGGGATGCCATGGTTGGCGCTGAGGAGAAGGCGAAAGATGTTGCGGCGAGCTGCACTGCTGTAGACTATGGCCAGCGGGTCCGAATCACGATGGACACACCACGTGGGTAAAAAAAGGTGTTTGGAACTAGTTACTGGTCGTGAAAGGGTCGTGAACTGGTCGAATTAAATGTTCAAGGTATTGGTTTCATACTCTTTCAAATTGTTTCCTTGCGCACCTGCTGCACGCGCATGCCACTAGCCACATTGACAGTTGTATTAATGGGGAGGAATGCTACGTCTGGAATACAAGAGAGAGCGTACCCTGTAGACGGGCAAGTTATAGAAAACCGACTCGCCCGCTATCATTTGCTCGCAGTCATCTATATCATATTTGAATTTGCTCCGTTTTATCTTGGGAAAATCGCCTGAATTGATGGCAGTCCCAGTGGGCAAGTCTCTGCTGTTCCCGCCTTTTCTGCTAGGTGGTGAAGAAACATGCAGCATGCGTTTGCTGCTCTAAGGGTGTGACCATGAGTTTCCAAAGACAACCAAATACAGGGATTGTGACCGTAAGTGGGCCAGAGGAGGTACCTAGGCCAGCGAATTGTGTAGCAGAAGTACCTTTTTTTGACCCCTGGTTTTCGTTATGCAAGTAGGCTACTGTCTAAAATTGAAATAGCTCCTATACACGCGCGTACGGTTAACGCCAATATAACCCTATCGCTTTTAAGACTAAATTCGTGTGCAAGAGATATATAAATCGTATCGTTAATTATACCATCATATTCGCTATTAACGTCGCTTTCTGATAATCTAGTTATTAGCTTAATTACCTTATTAACGAGGTTAGAATCTATCGTTAACTAAGAATAACTAAATTTACTAATTATTTAGTAACATTTAAACTAAGAAATCGTCAAATATAGCATTTTGACCGCTATTTACTAAAGTGTGTGGATCGCCTTCTACTTCTAGTTTAGGCTTAAAGGAGGTACTTGTATAACTCTGCTAGGATGCCGGATTTATTTGATTAAATTAAAAGCTTGCCTGTTTATAGGCAAGCGCCATATAAATGGTCCACTTACGGTTTTAATCCCTAAAAATTTGGTAAGTTTGGAAACTCATGGTCACACCCTAAATTCCCGCCCCCTCCCTCTGACGTCTCCTCATTTGGCCCTCGTACAACAAGCCCGACCAAGCACAAGGCTGCGGATCAATGATCGATACTTGATTCTGGAGCGGTTAACTCGCTCCTCCCGAACCTCCCGAGCCGGAAAAATACAACGCCGGCGATATTGACAACGGTTGAGGCCAGGCCATGCCGCCCATGTCGCCAGTCCAACGTGATACCAACGAGGGCCAAGTGCCTTTGGCGTCGCTGGCGCCCCCCTCGGCTCAGCGCCGAAAGAGACGGTGGGCGACGAAAGCCAAGACAGGCTGCCTGGGCTGCCGGTAAGTTCTAAATGTGCATACAGCCCTTCCCATGCTTTCGTCCCTGCCATCGAGATAACGTCGTGGGTGCATTGCACTTTTTATTTTCTCGTCACTGTCTCGATACAGCCCCCATAACCTTGCATGGACCTGGATTGTCGACGTGGACAATCTCAGCCCGTCGCCTTTACTAATCATCCGCTTTAGAATACGGCGCGTTAGATGTAATGAACAGAGGCCCAAATGCGCGAGCTGCGAAAAGCGCAACATGGCATGCCATTACGAGCTGAACCCTCCGGACATGGGCTCATCCACCGACAATGGTGATTTATTCCCGGTCAAATCCCATAATGAGGGGCTGTGGTTCGATACGTTTCCTCATCGACAAGTTGGTGATCAGGATGAGCGGTTCTTTCATGAGAGCCAAGGTACAGGAAAATACCAGCGAAAGCGTCAGGCAATGGAACTGGCCACGTATGCCAGTGCTGGCCCTTGGTACACCGAATCCTTTTCGGCTGGCCCCGTACCCGTATGGCTCGTTCCTGAAGGATGGGCGGCCTTTGAAGCAGTGCATTTCTGTAAGTCGCCCTGCTAATGGCTTCCGCTACCACCGCAAAACACATGCTGCCACACTCTCTACCTTATCGCTCGCGTCTGTCACTATTTAACTTCTTCTTCGGCGCCGAAAGAGGAAAACGCATGCTGATTCAGGACGCCAAGGTAACACCGTGGTGCATAGAGACTTGGTGGACACCGATCTCGCCGACAGCACGCACAGGGCTTTGTGTCGAACGGAGCCGTATAGCCCGTCCAATGATATCATTGTTGCCAATTCCCTCTGTATGCGACTATCGCATATTGCAGGGGTTGAAAATACCACTCCGAAACCCACGCCATCCTCGGTCCATCTCTGGGTCCGCCTTGGACAACTCTTGAGCACTTCGGTCAAAACACTTAGCCGGCAGATAACTGATGTAGAAAATGTGGTGGAGAACAAAGTTTTGCAAAGAATTTGCGACATGACAGGCATCGAGGTAGTTCACCAAGCGCATCTAAGCAATCATCCTCATGAAGCCATGAGCCTACTAACTTTGGTCCCCACTTAGGAATATCTCAACCTAGCTGGCGGACGAGCTCATCTTCGCGGGTTTTTGGCTATTCTCAGGCTATGTGGTATACCCATCGACCTTGCAAAGAAGCAGACAGGCCTTGGAAACGCCATCCACTGCATGACTCTGTTTGTTGAACCATGACATTCTGATCTAAAGTCCCTTTGAATTAACCTGAACCAGTTGTGGCGTGCTCTCGAATACGGTGAGCAGTTACGAAGCCAAGCTTGACGAAATTGGTGCTTTTAGTGATATAGAGCTGATGGACATGTACTGCTTCACCTTGGAGAACAATTTTCCTTGTCCGAGTTATCTTTGGGCACAGATACTCGAGACTTCGAGATTGAGAACCATGGCTGCCACAGGCTCTAGCGCCATCATTGTGCTGCAGCATGCCCAAAGGATTTATGAGCAGGTTGAAATCTTTTCTCCAGAAAACTGGAAAGAGCCTTACAGTATACCAAAGGGGCATGTTGCGTTGCTGCTGTCGCGCATCTTCAAGGCTGCAGTTGGCATATTTTGCTGCGCTTGTGTTCCAGCTTCGGTGGTTGATCAGGACTTTGTTCTATGGAGTTCCGGCAAAGTCGCCGCCCAACGTACCACGCTGCTTCGCCTACTTGGCGAGGCAGTCGAGTTCGATCGACAGTTAAATACTCGTATTCTGTGGCCGATTGCAGTTGCTGGATACGCCGCTAGCAAAGGTACGTATTCCGAGAGAGCACTGGTCGGTCGGTTGTTAGCCGACATGCAGCATGAATTTGGCTGCATACCTCCTCGGCTGCTGGCCCGATTACAATGCTTCTGGATGTTGGGCTCAGGTTCCTGGGAAGATTGCTGGGATGGGCCATTCACCTTCCTACCGTGAGCACGCGCAAAAGCTCTATAGCTAGCTCATGGATCTAAGCTTAATTATCAAGATCAATCTAAAATGACCATGGATCGATGGGCCTAGGCTCGTCGCCTGATGTAGATTTACACCAACGGAACCCGGTAACTAGGGTTACTCTGAGCAGCGAATATCTGTCATCTCGCTAATACATACAGCGTTGCAATCGCCACCCTTTATGCTGTCGGTCCACTATAGTTGATCTGAACAGAGCCCCCAGAGACGTTGGAAGGATAGCAGATTGTGTCGCTATTGAGGGGGTGCATGTACCATTTCTCAGACCCTTCAAGGTTGTACTTGTAACCGTTGGAATCCCACGCGCTGCAATATTCGAAGGAGAAGATGTTGAAAGGTTCTAGACCCGACGTGCCGCTTGCGCTAGCATTTTCCTGAATGCACTCCGCCGTTGAGCCGCACAAGGAGTAGCCAGCAGGAGCATCCATGGGGATCGTGATGTTCTTTGCCGTGGAGAGATTCTTCATATACCTGTTGAAACGAGCACTGTAAGACTTGCTGTCTTCAAAGAATGAAACGCTGTCTCCAGGGTTGACTTGTAAGACTACGGTTAGTCTGAACCCGCTAGCGAAGAGTTAAGGGTCGTGCTTACCGACTAATTCAGTTATTGTTATATTACACGATAATTATTAGTTATAGTGGTTAACTACTTATATTTATAACAGTTATTAAATCGTTCGTTTGAAGGTAGACGTATCCTTAAGGTCCCTCTTAGGGTATAGTTATATATAGAAGGAAGGAACGTAGGTGACGAAGGTAGACGAAGAAGGATAACGACGAAAAAGAAGAAGGTAAAAGACGTAGTTATTAGGCATGCTATATTAAATTGAGTAAGGATTTATGCTGCCTAAGACTAACTCTTAGGTAAATCGCCTAAGAGAAATTATCGCGGTCACGGCCTAAGCTATAAATAAGTATGCTTAAGCCCGAAATCATGGCACACATAAATGAACACATGCATTTCTATCATCAGCATCACTATAATAAGACTAAGTATAGCAGACCCGCTGTCGACCGGCCGAGCTTAAACTCCTGGGGAGAACTCCATACAACGGTCGAAGCATACCAAGCTCAAAAATTGCGACATTATAATTATCGGCACTACCGTTGTCATCAGTACGCGCTTCTGTAAATTTAATCACATGTCGACTCACGACTTTGTTCTATGACCGCCAGAATCAGTATACTACTTCATATCATCGTCTCTGCAGATCCACGTCAAGATGGTTACTTACGTTGACGCCGCCAATGCAGCGAAGGCCGGGGCAGCAAGGAAGAGCCGCGGGACATTTCTAGATGTGCCACTGAGGTTAGAGGATCGCTGGATTACATGGTGAATTTGCCGTCGACAGCGGCACGAAACACTTACAACTCCAGCAGGGGTGCAGATCTTGCCAGCCATAGCGACGCTAGCGAAAAGTGCGAGAATGCCTACTGAGAATTGCATCGTAAAGCAGAGAAGTGTGGCTTGCGAGGATATAGAAAGTGTTGAAGAAGTAGATGCGTCCAAGGGAGTTGAAATATATGTATTTGAATAAAGAGCAAAGCTATTACATTGTGAGGATGAGCTAGTGTACTTGTAGTTTTCAACGCCCTCGTCCATGCATAAAGTAGACCGGATTCTTTGCTCTAAGCACATGACGTGTGTTCGAAATCCATGTCTTCACTTCATAACCGCAGCCAGTTCGTGCGGCAATTGAAGTGCCGTAGCTAGGCAGAGAAAAGGTCGAACGATATGTCCCATACATCTAACGAGAGGAAATCCATGTCTTCACTTCATAACCGCAGCCAGTTCATGCGGCAATTGAAGAAGTGCCGTAGCTTGGCGGAGATAAGGTCGAACGATATGTCCCGTACATCTAACGAGGGGGCATCAGATTCGGCAGGTACTCTGCGATCAGCGGTATTAAAATGCACTGCTAGATTGCCAGAGCAGTGCGATCCGTGTGTCCTAGTCGAGCTAGAAAGCTTCCGCCCCAAAAGGCTGCTGCTTGGCTCGGCCCATCGGCCTCCGGAGCTGCTCTTGTACATATCAGCACAGCTCGGTACATGGTACAGCATCGGAAGGCGCTTCCGAGATGACCTATACTCGCCGAATATTCGGGGAGGGCCTTGTTGTCTGTTATACGAACTTCTGAGGGTCACGATTAACTTGATACATACGGAGTACTTTACATGTGCATTGTAGCATTCACGAGTCAGTATACCCGAGGGACGGAAGCCTGCCGTCCGCCACCAGCGATGGCGGAAAATCCTACATGGTCTACGGATATAGAGAAGCCAGTGGGGCCATTGAGTTTGACCACCCTAACCCACCGTTACACGGTGTAAAACATCGTGGCCGTACAGGGCGCGAAGCCGGCCGAATCCCACACGGTCTGCGGGCCGCCTTGCTCGGCACGTCTCTGCCGCCCGCGCGCAGAAACATGCTCACGCCACGGAACACCCGGCAGGTAGCCTTTTAATTGCGTGATTTATGACATACTTTTCAAGTCTGTGCGATAAAAAGCTTTAAAGGCAGATTTTCTGGCAAAGTGGGTTATGTAGAAATACTTTCATCTTTTGTCCGTTTGGTCAAAGTAAACGCCTTTCTAGAGGGCTGAGTATCTGTTGCTTGCTCGACTGTTGATGGCTTCTAGAATGTTTGGCTAGATTTGTCCTATGTTTAGATGGGTAAATACTCCGTAAGCCATTGCAAGATTTGCGCCATCCGAAGACTTGCCGCCGCTCGGTTGATGTAGACCTGAAGTGGCCAATCACTGGCTTGGCCGTGCATCAGGCCCCGGCCCTTTGCTTTGACGGTACGCCGGAGAGGTCCGAGAGGACAACGCGTCCGAGAACCTAAAGTGGCCAATCACTGGCTTGGCCGTGCATCAGACCCCGGCCCTCGCTTTGCCGGTACGCCGGAGAGGACAACGTGTATGGGAAGGCGCCGAAGCTCGTGTCGAGCTCGTGTCGCCAATCTATGCGTCTTCGGTGGGCCGTACGATATGTTTGTGAAATGGTCGTGTAATTCTAGAGCGCGTGCCGCACACAGTCGTTTGATAAGAGTTGGGGCCAAGCATTAAACATGCCACTTGTCGTTACTCCAGTTCCTTGGCATGTTTACCGCCTTCTCTCATCTTGATTACTCACATTATCTCAATTATAGCCATAAGTCTCTGTTTCTCTATTTTGTATTCTGCCTGTGTCTTGGAACAAGCAGGCTTAGAAAGAATACCATGGCATCACAGGATTCGCTTCGCTCGGCCCCGTCGTGTACTCTTCCTAGCCAAATTTCCTTCTTCTTGATGCCTAGCTTTCTACGAAAAGATTGGGCTCGAGAAGCGTTTTCGCCGCCTCCCGCGGCCCCAACAGCTTATCTGGACGGAATGAGAGGATTGGCTGCTCTTTCTGTCTTTTCCTCACATCTTTGCTGGCAAACCTTCAAAACCAGTAAAAGCTGGGGCACCGGAGAGGACAACTACCACATCATGAAGCTGCCTTTTCTCAGACTCTTGTACGGTGGACCACCAGCCGTCTGTGTGTTTTTTGTCATTTCGGGCTACGCGCTGTCCTATCGGCCGCTAGGTTTCATCCATCGAGGGGCCACTTGCGATTTATCTACAACGATGAGCTCGCTTACTTTTCGACGTGGTATTCGCCTTTACTTACCAACAGCCATTTCCACCTTCATGGTCGTTTGTCTTTTGCGGGTTGGAGCGTACGAACTGACGCGCCAGTTCGCAAATGATCCCAGGTACTTGAAATACATTTTAGAACCTCATCCAGAACGCCTGCAATCTTGTTACGCACAAATTCAAGATTGGATGCTTGTCATGTTCCGTCTTGCTAATATTTTTACCTGGGATGGATTTGCAGGATGGACAAGTCAGTATTTTTGTTCGAGTACTGATCCGTATTGTTAACTCGAGTTTCTAGCATATGATGTACACTTGTGGACCATTCCGGTTGAGTTCCGATGCTCGCTTTGCCTCTTCCTCGTCATTATCGCAACAGCACGCCTTCAAAGCTGCATCCGATTGCTTACTGTTGGAGGAGTGTCGTGGTTTGCATACCTTCACTCGAGATGGGATCTGTGCCTGTTTCTCAGCGGCATGGTTCTTGCCGAACTAGACTTTGCTCGCAACGCTCATGTTTGTTGTACTGCATTGCCTAAAAGTCACAGGAGGCCGATACAAAGACGATGGCATCGAATAGACCTTGCCTGGGTTTTCGTCAGCATTCTCGGCCTATATCTCATGTCCCAGCCTGAAGACGGAGGTGAAGTTGCCCCTGGATGGAGGTTTCTGACGTCTCTTATACCTGAATGGTGGGGAGAAGAAAGCTTCCGGTATTGGCAATCCATCGGCGCATTTGCGTTCGTATTGGCTGCTGGTCGCTCTCAGACTTGGCGACGATTTTTCAACTCACCTGTGATGCAGTACTTTGGAAAAG
This sequence comes from Beauveria scarabaeidicola, assembly GCA_037289395.1. Taxonomy (NCBI): domain Eukaryota; kingdom Fungi; phylum Ascomycota; class Sordariomycetes; order Hypocreales; family Cordycipitaceae; genus Beauveria; species Beauveria scarabaeidicola. Next base: position 11,229 of record JAEIJG010000646.1, read on the forward strand.
TGTCGTATGCTTTGTACTTGATGCAAGGTCCTGCCATGCACAGCATTGGTTATCACTTGTTTCGAATGGCATATACCTTGACTGGTGTTGAAGGATACAAATACAATATTGGCTTTGTTCTTGGTGCCACGCTGTGCATCCCAACAGTGATCTGGTTGGCCGATGTGTTTTGGAGAGCAGTGGATATACCTGTTGTAAATTTCGCAAAATGGATCGAAACGCAATGCCTATCAGAGGGCCAAACGACGGCGACTGCTATTGATCCAGTTGATTGTTCAACAAGGAGCCACCGGGCTATTGTTATGGAAACTTACTGATTAACAAAAAGAGGTTCCTCGATTATACCTGGTGAAGCTATGCATGCCACACCATTCTTGGTGATGGTGTGTTGAGGAGTCGTAGCTATACTTGCGTATGGATATATTTTTGCCTTCCCTGCGTTCCAAGATGAGCGTCAATAGCGTGGCTGTGTGGGAACCATAGAGATATCTTCTATTCTTTATATTAAATAGCTAGAATATTATAATAAATGACCAACTCTTAGGCCTCTTTTAAGCTAACCGTGAGTTACCTTGTTCTTGCTAAAGATATTAATACAGGCTATATTACTTGTGCTTTAGTAATTTCGGAAGCCGCGACCTAGCTCTGGCTGCGCACGCGCTTTAACACCACTGCGTGACCATTCTTCCATCATAGAATCGGACTGACGAAAGTGGTCGCATGCCGGGGCAGACGTATACATAATGAAGGGAGCACTGAACTAGCGCGCTTGCTTGGCGGAACTCTGGCGGACAGTTTGTTGGAGGTGGGAATTTGCCAGCGAACAACAGCTTCACCAGTATGAGGACCGAGAGCAAGAAATACGAGACTTGAGATGGAATCGCGACTTTCACTTGCCTATATCCAATCTTAGTTGACAAATTTATTCCCGCAATCTTGTCTCTTTACAACTACTCGCGTTTGCTGACAAAATCATGGTGCATGTCTTCAGCCAGCCGATCATCGCAGAGTATATTAACTGCGAGTAGTGCCATTCCTAGGCCGCAGTCAATCGCAGCCTTGTGCGCGTCCTTCTCACCAGCGGCAGCAGCAAACTTGTTACTGTGAAGCGCCGCGCCAGGAGCCGTAGGAATGACGAATGCGCCGTGCATACTTGGTATTTCGTGGCTCACGTTGCCCATGTCGGTAGAGGCCACGAGTGGCCTTTCTTGCTCTGCTAGCACCTTGTGACCGACAATTGCCATCATTTTTGAATACGTTTCGCAGATTGTGCGGTTGCCGATGACGTTTTTGTAATCATCGGCCCTGATTGAAGAATTCAGTATGATTCTAGCGTAACAATAACAAACAAACCACTGGAGTTCGCACCTAATGTATTTGAATGTGCAACCGGCCGCACTGGCGCCAGCCTCGATACATGCCTCAACACGCTTGTGCAGTTCCTGCCCCTGCTCGATTGTTGGGCTGCGTATGTACCAGTTCATACGCGTGTAGTCTGGGATGACGTTGGGGACGGTGCCTCCGTCTTCAATCACGGCATGTACCCGTTGCTCTGTGCGGATTTGCTGGCGCAACAGACTGACGTTGTTGTACGCCGCGACAGCAGCGTCCAAGGCGTTGATTCCGTTCCACGGCTCGCCAGCTGCATGGGCCGACCTGCCGCGGAACTCGACTCGGAACTTGATGCTGGCAACGAGGTTCAGAGCGGCGGAGCCAGAAACTTGCGCATCATCGGAGATCCCATGAGCGGTGACGGGATGCGACATGATGGATGCGGAAGCACTGCTAAAAGCACCGGCTCGTATTAGCGCAATCTTTCCCCCGCCGCCTTCCTCTGCGGGTGTGCCCAGTATGCGAACTCGGCCAGGCAGTTTCAATTCAGATAAAATTCTCGATGCCGCGAGGAATGCCGCCGTGGAGGCAGTGGCGATGAGATTGTGGCCACAGGCATGTCCAATCTCCGGCAAGGCATCGTACTCGGCGCAAATGACAACCTCGCGGCCGCCGCTGCCGTGACTGGCTTCGAAGCTAGTCTCCAAGCCATATGCCTTGCGGCTGACAGAGAAGCCTTGGGTTTGAAGAAGATGACATAGGTTATCGTGCGCTTTGTGCTCGTGGTAGGCTAGTTCGGGATTCGCGTGAAGCGACTGGTTGACCTCATACAGGGCTGCATCCGCCTGCTTGAGATGGGCCTGGGCAATGGCAAGGGCCTCACTGTAGTTGATTGTCGACGTGGTCATTTTCTGCCAAACTTTTCAGATGAAAGATGAATTGTTGATCAATGTTTAGTATCATTCTTGTGGCGTAATTTATATACTTAAAGACAGGGTCGAGATTATGCGGGGAAAGCTGAACGGATAACTGGCAGATGACAGCGCCACAGCACTACTGTGGAATTCTGCAGTAGTTACGTCAACTATTAGTCTATTACTTTTACTATCAGCAGCGGCTGAGTTGACCTGGCTCAAGATAAATAGATATACGATGCCATGCGGACCCACGGGCCACGGCTGAGTTGGTCTGGCTCAAGATAAATATTTGATGCCATGCGGACCCAGCTTTCATCTGGATACTCAACTTTCACCTCGCTGTAAATACAGTACCTTGCCGAATTTAGCGAGTTTGCCGATGCCCCTCTGAGCTAGTTGCTCCTTTTCCCGACGCTACATGTCAAATCTCACACCAGCCGACATGCATTCAGGCTCCGGTCAGCGCATGTTCAGTCGGTCGCGGACGGGATGCCGAACATGCCGGCTTAAGAAAGTCAAGTGCGATGAGGCGCGGCCTCAGTGTCAACGATGTCGTCGGCTCCGTCGTTTCTGCGATTATAGCAACCAGACTGAACTTGTCGCCCAGTCCTCCAAGAAGCCCATGCAGGCGAACCGAGGGGAGATGACTCTACAGCTGCCCGCCTTTAGCAGCAGTGCCTGTTCCATCAGCCTCACGGCTGTGGACCATGAAGCGATTCGGTATTTTCGCACCACATTTGCGCGACGCAACCACACCAAGAATCCAGACTATTCTGTCTACTCCGTCATCTTCACTATTGCTCAATCCGAGCCCCTTGTCATGCACGCGGTGCTAGCGCTCGCTTGTCGGGCAATTCAGCCACGCGACGAAACAACTACCAGGACACTCTCGCGCAGACAGAACTGGAGTCATCTGCTGCACTACTCGTCAGCTTTGGGCCGACTAAAGGAGGAGCTGGAGAAGAGCCCGGGTAGCAATGATTCGTTTAATTTTGATGCCTGCTTTACGGCACTGTACGTCATGCTGGTCTATGAGCAACATTTCGGTGGCGACGGCTTCGCGGGGCTCACCCACCATCTCCAAGGTGCCGCCATGGTTCTTCGACATTGGGGGCATCACATCAGAAGAGACCTGGATGCAGAGGCACTAGCGACACCGCTGCCTATATGTCAGCGTGGCTCGGAAAGGAGACTTTCTTTGTATTCGGCCCGGATTCTGATATGGATATCGCTGTGTGATTCAACTGCAGCAACATACGGCATTGGTGGGTCGTTTAATGCTGCGCTCAACGACATTTTGGGGTCCAACGACCCAGAAGGAATTGAGCGCCTTCACACTTTTTCCAACTCTCTATTCCGCGTCATGTGGGGTGATGCGTACCCCCAGGCCGAGCTGATGGACGATATTGAAAATCGGAGCGTCTTCGAGCTGACCGTGTGCTGCTCCCGGGCCAGGTATTCTCTCGCAGACCTCGCCCGTGCTGTGAATGCTGGCGACGTCGAAGCGTCGCAAGCATGCACTCGCGCTACAAAGTCCCTGATTCAGTACCTTGCCGCACGGTATCGCGAGCTCCTGGAGGTTGCCAGCGGGCTTCTGCCTTGCACGGACCACTCCCACAGGCTCGTGGCCAACTTGCGCGGCATCGTGCCCCATTACCACGCTGCCGTCATTGTCTTGTCGCGGCTGGCAGACAAGGTGCCAGAATCTCCCGTCTTCGTGGACAGTACGCCGCACGTGGATTCCATCGTGAAACTCGCCCGGCAGGCGTACAGGCATCAGGGAAGCGACGCCATGGCTCGCATTGCTTGGCCCTTGCTCGTAGTCTCTCTGGAAACAACACACCAACCAACCCAAAACTGGATCATCTCTCGCTTTCAGTCCATGGCGACCCTGGGCAAAAACATGGAGCGTGCCACGGATTTCCTCAGACACTCTGTGGGACCCTCGAAAGCTACAGGTGTGACAGCTTGGGCGGACCCGGGCCGCTGGTTTCGCTCGGGAGATGGAACGCCATTTATCATCTGATGTGTCCGGCCCGCATGACCTTGGCGCTAGCAGGATAATGCACCATTTTATCATTTCATTCAGATGTCTTTTCCACTATTCTACTCCGATCCCGCATGACGACTGTGGATTAGTTGTAAAGCCCATTGTAATTTATTGCATTTGCCTGGCGGGGCTCGGCCCTGGCTACCCCACGGGGTACAGTGGGTCCATCCTATCGCACCACTTCGGCTGTTAGTGCTTCGACCCGTCGGCTACTGTGCCAAACTTGGAAAAGCAGCCATGTACACCCTCCTTCGGGCGCGCCTCTTGCGCCCGTTGCCAAGTTGGCAGCAGATAGCCAGCCCATCCATTGCTGTCTGTTGTCTTTTGGAAAGTAGCTTGGCCAAAACTTTCATCTCTGTTCTCCCTACTCCTCGCGACAGCAGCTCGTCCGTCATGTCAGTCCACAACGCCACTGACGATTGTGAAGGGCAGAAGACATTTTTTGAGAATATAGAAACAAGAGAAGAAGACCCGAGAGAAGCGCGGAAGCTACTCCGAAAAATTGACACATGGTAAGTGAACAACATTCCACCGGGGCGTTCTGTTGTCTAACATTTTCTAGTTTGCTGCCAGTAATGGCAGTTTCGTACATGTTTCAATTCTTGGATAAATCGGCACTCGCCTACACATCGATTCTGGGACTCAATGAGAGTCTGCATCTCGATGGATTCCAGTTTTCCTGGTCCAACAGCATCTATTATATCGGCTATCTTATTGCCTCGTACCCCTTTGGGCTGCTCATGGTTCGCTTTCCTGTGGGAACAGTCATTACAATCTCAGTGTAGGTGCTCAGATTGACCGCTGCTTTGTTTTCAATGTCACTGATCCATGGCCCTCAGCGCCATTTGGGGCATGATCTTGATGCTCACAGCCGTGTGCCACGACCACTCGGGCCTGTGGGCTAACCGCTTCTTCCTCGGGGTTTCGGAAGCTGCTGTTGCACCTGGCTTGACAGTCGTCATCTCCATGTGGTACACGAGATCCGAACAGCCACTCAGACAAGCTGCCTGGTTCCTGGGCAATACTTTTGCTGGAATTTTTGGCGGCCTCGTCTCCTATGGTATTGGGCACATCAAGACCATTGCGCCGTGGAAGGTATGCCGCAATATCTAATTTCCATACGACTTGTTAATTATTTTCCTCGTAGGCAGTTTTTCTCTTTTTCGGGGCCGCCACCATTGCATGGTCCATCTTCATTTACTTCTTGCTGCCAGATGATCCCACAAAGGCTCGTTTCCTAAGCCCATCTGAGCGAGAAAGGGCCATGAGGAGAGTCCGTCGCAATATGACCGGCAGAAAAACTACCAAAATAAACTGGAGTCAATGCCGGGAAGCGCTGGGTGATGTTCAGGCTTGGCTCCTGGTGCTGATTCAGCTGTCAGGGCAGGTTGCGAATGGCGGCGTCCAAGGTGTAAGTTCATTTTCACTTGTTACAAAACATCTACTTACTAAACCGCTGCCAGTTTGGAACCATCGTGATACACGGTATGGGCTTTGAGACTTTGAAGACTCTTCAAATCCAAATGGTGGCGTACGTATTCCAGCTCATTTTCGTGTTGCTCGCGACAATCGGCAGCACCTATCTACATAACACAAGGACCTTGTGGATTGTCTTCAACATGGCTTTTTCGATCGCTGGAGCGGCCATGGTTGGACAACTCGACGGGAAATGGAGCCGTTTCTTTGGATACTGCCTCACGATGGGCTACACGCCCAATCTTCCCATCATCCTATCCATGCTCTCCGCCAACATTGCGGGTTTCACAAAGAAGATGACTGTAAATGCAATGGTAAGTATTATGAATCCCTTGTCAAATACATGGCGGTATCTAACAAAATATAGCTGTTCATCGCGTATTGTGCGGGCAACATCATTGGACCACAGCTCTTTTTTGAGCGCGAGTACCCTACGTATCCGACAGGATTTCTGGCAATAATGATTTGCTATGCAATCGGACTTGTGGGGAGCCTGGTACTACGAGCATATCTGGTCTGGGAGAATGCTCGCCGCGATCAGATCCCCCAATCAGCAAGCATAAACGCAAGAGATCTTGACAATGTTGATGATCAAACAGATAAACATCTTTCCCGGTTTCGATATATATATTAGAGAAGTCATCACTGAAATACTAGAGTTTACTCGTCCAGACTAGATACTACTACTACTTCCCACAAATACTCAGACCCTTACAACATCAAACCCGCGCTCCATATCATCTTGCGCCTTGCGAATTTCGGCAGCGTAGACGTCAGTACCACCGACAAAGCAAACAGGTTCATATACCTTGTCAGGTATACTCCCTCCCATATACGTCGACCTCGTGGTAGGTATAATCGATTTGTTGCAAACGTCCACAACATGCTTCTTCCACGCCTCGGTCGCCTCAGCCTTGGCATTGATGTACTTGATGCCAGATGATTCCATCTTGAGAATTGTCTCCGTGATCCATTTACCTTGTAGCTCCGCTGCTGTCGGCCCGTTGCAGAGGAGAGTTGGGGCTTGCGCGCCATACAAGTAAAACATGTTTGGATACCCCCTCACAGTCAACCCGAGATATGTGCTCGCGCCAGACGCCCACTCTTTTTCTAATTCGACACCGTCAATGTTTCTCAGGCCAAGCTGTGTCATTGCGCCAGTGACAATGTCCTAAAAAGGTACAAATTATTGTTAGACCAGACTGTCCTTTCGATCGCCAGGGATAGGTATGATTGCACAGTTCAAGCGGCAGTGTAGGTTTAGGTTCAATGTAATCAAGATGTGCGTGCATAATGTGTGCAGAACAGATTCAAAAAAGGTAGACTTACAAAACCTGTCGCAAGAGCAATCACGTCGAATTCATGGTGAGTTCCATCTTCAAGCGCAATGCCTGTCTCGGTGAATTCCTTGATGGGGTTTTTGTTGACATCAATCACGGAAACCGACTTGCGGTTGAATTGTTCGTAGTAAGTGTTCTCGAGGCAAGGGCGTTTGATGCCAAAGTAGTGAGGCATGTCCAGTGGTGCAAGGAGGTCCCTCGCAGCAGGATCGGTAATTCTCTCACGAGTCCTTTTTGCCCAGAATTTGTATGCCTCCTTGTTGGCTTCACCGTCGAGGAAAAGGTCCTTGTATGAGCCCAGCCAGTACCGGAAACCACCTTCTGTCCAAAGCTTACTGTACCATGCCTCTCGCTCCTCCGGTGTGTCGTCTAGGGTGTTGCGATCATGAAAGCCGAAGAAGAAGCCACCATATGTTTTCTCACGTGTCTTGAATAGTTCTTCGTACATAGGTTTGTTCTTCTCCTGTTCTGCTGCCGTGATGTCCCTCTTTCGCATGGGTAGACAGAGGTTCGGCGTGCGCTGGAAAACCTTGAGACTGCCAGCCTGGGGGCCCAACTCTTGCGTTATCTGCACGCCCGACGCTCCTGTACCAACAATGGCGCAGCGCTTTCCTGTGACGTCGATAGTACCCTCCTCCGGCCAAAAGGACGAGTGGTGTATGATGCCCTTGAACTTTTCGATACCAGGCCAAGAAGGGACATATCGCTTGGCGGCCTATATGCATAGAAGCTGTTAGCGTAGCTCCAGCTTTGGCCAGGGAATGTACATGAACGACTCACAAACCCTGTGGCTACTACCAAGTACTTGGCAATCGTTGTACGGCCATCGGCCGTCTGAATGGACCACTTGCCCTGATCAATGTCGAACTGGGCCCCAACAACCACTGTGTTAAAAGAACAGTCCTTTTTGATACCTACTATCGCATCAACATGATCAAAGTAGCGGCGAAGCTCATGATAGTCAGGATAGTTGGTGGTCCAGTTCCAGCTGTTGTACACCTCGGGCCATGAAAACTCGTAAACTGGTGCTTCAGAGTCGACACCAGCACCGGGATAGCAGTTCCAGCGCCAGGTTCCACCAATGTCGTTGCCTGCCTCAAATATAACTGTTTTCAGGCCAGCCTCACGAAGAGTCTTGAGCATAAATACGCCAGCTGTGTTGCGGACAGCGATTAGAAGAAGTTCAACGCGTATAAATGATTACGTACAGAATCCTGCACCGACAACGAGAGCGTCAACCTCGAGGCTTTTGGAATACGGCCCAGTATTTTCGGATGTAGCGGTTGTGTAGCTAGTGAGCTCCGTCCTGAAGCCTTTGTAGGTCGAATGTGCTTCACTAGACTCAGCCATCTTGGAAAGGAAATGCAAGTGATTTAAACAAGCGAAGCGATAGAGATGCCTTTGAACTTTATTTCGGTTTTTTTGAAAAAAGAATTCCAGGGCCTGGCAGACGACTTTATATTTAGATGAGTAGACAAGTAGCTAGCCCTTAAATAGTAGTCATTCTGCGGGTTAGAAGTCTTCCTGCCACTTTAGTCAGCCGCTCTATTTATATATTGCTTTTTACCATATATGTGGCTGCTTCTATTGCATGAATATTGCTCCTCATCTGTACCACAGACCCCGCGTTATTAGCAACGAGTGGCATATCCTCGTGCTCGAGTGGCTTGTCCCCGTGCTCGAATATTAGGCTTATTAGTCAAATAACGGGCGAGCCGGTATTCGAGCCTTAGTAGAGCATTAGGAATCCCAATTGCCGACTTGAACTGGGAAGCTCTCGCTGGAATATTCGGAGTTATTTTAACCTACTTTTCTATCAATCGTGCCACCGTGTCAGCCTGCATTACAGCGTTGATGAGCCGGCGGCTCCCCACTACCTTTCTATCGTGCATGAAATATTGGATATCACATGCAGTCTTGCGGGAAGAAATGTGTCCACATCCGTCAAGACATCCGTCAAGACATCCGTCAAGACATCCGTCAAGTAAAACCGAAAACCGGAGCCTTTCATGGCCAGCGTATTAGCCAAGCATGTATTCATGGCTATTATCATAGTGTGATAAGGTTCACTGTGCACATATCGATCTAAGGTTACCTATATCAATACTATCAAAGTGATTCGCTAGATATATTCCAGGTGATGATATTAGATGATAAATCAAGCATGTATAATGATATCCACCTAGGCTGTTTAGCCGACCGTCGATTTCGCAAAAGGCAGCTGTGGGAGATTCTGATTTACTCGAATTTCTTCCTGGTTGACCTTTCCTTCACTCGCGTTCTCCAATCAAATGCTTTTCAAGAACCACGTTATGATGAGGTTCGGTACGCAATGCTGTCGCAACAATTGCGAGAAGCATCTGGGATTCACAGAAGCGACGATCAATAGCCACGCGAACGGGAGTTGCAGAGTCGCCATTTTAATTCTTGTAAAAAAAAAATTTTGCTGTTACGATTGACTGAAAAATGCTCCTTGCCTTGGACTTGTCGCCGTCCGGGAGATATTTCAGTAACTTATCAGGTAATGTGTTCCGCCATATGTCTGCAGACACGCTATTTCAGCATTACTCTCGCGCCATGAGGGCTAGGACACTCTCGTGCGCGTGAGATTTTTCAAGCTAGGATTTGCGTCGCTCCGTTTTGCAATAATTGGATCTAAGACAATGCGGGTGATTACAGAGTGCTTCTTGAACGAGCTAGTAACAGGGGGTTCTACAACCATGCCGGAATAATCCGAGAAAGTGATGATCAACGTAGTGATGAACAGGTTGGCAGTGATTCCAAGAGTCGGACGCGAATCCGACTCGTGAGCGGATGGGCGACTGGATACCTGGACAAGGCGACGGCCAAAGTGGTTCGAAAAACCGACTTTTGTAAGATGGGTGCTTTTTCCACACCTACTTGAAAATCCTGCCTGTTGTGGTCGTGGTAGTCTGCATGATGGCCACTTGGTATACCAGCTTGAACCCCTATTGCTATCACGCCGTCTTACCCCCTCTGGTTGATGCACTGTCGCAGTGCGTTGCACTTGAATAGCAACGTCTGATTTCATCGCTTCTTTTTTTGTCGTGCGGCCCTTTGTGAAGTGCGTCTAAATGGATGCGATGTATGAGACGTCGCGATAGATGTTTTGTTGAAAGCTTTTCGCTGCCACCTCCTTGCGACTCTCGACGGTCAATGCACAATAGTTGATGCCTGTCATCAGAGCATTATATGCGGCGCTATCGGTCTTCGCGTTTTCATCCGAGACGATTGTTTTCAGCTCATTTCAGCTTTTAGAAGACTGCGGAGATATAGCCATTCCGCTTTCTTTCTAAGAAGTCGAAGGTGGCGGGAAAGGTAGTGTGGTATAACGGTGATCAATTGCATCTTATCAATCATTTACTATCTCCTAGGCCAGTACTTGTTTCCTCGTATAATGGGGATACTTTGGGCCTGAAACAGGGCAAGAAAGTACTACATGTGGGCGGTATAGTGCGTACAAATGAAGTCACCAATGAACTGCCTGATGACTCGGGCTAATTTATAGAGCGAAAGATTAGTCAAGACTTGGGCACGAAGATACTAGACTCTCTCTATAACACTCTTTAAGTCGCTCGGGAGCCTTTTCGCGAGCACTCTCTCGGGTGGTCAGAGATAACCTGTCCCAGATCCACCAAGTTGACCTGTCCCAGTTTGATTCTGCCGATGTTTCCCCGATAGTAGGCTTGTACTGTGACAAGCCAGTTTAGTTAGTAGTTAAGTTAGTAGTTAGTGGTTAGTGGTTAAGTTAGTGGTTAAGTTAGTGGTTAAGTTAGTGGTTAGGTTAG
>JAEIJG010000647.1:0-22136 GCA_037289395.1 Beauveria scarabaeidicola
CCGCCCCCCCCCCCCCCCTTCCCAAGATCATGCACGCTCCTTGACACACACACGCCCTCATTTCCCCGCACACGCCACGTCGAGTCTGCCTTCTGAAAAGAGTTTTCTTTTTGGCAAAAATTTTCTGAAAGTAAGGCAAACAGGCGGCAAAGATGGGATGGCAATATGGAGAATGTGGAAACGGAGACGGTTAACAGAAGTTGACGCAAAAAAGTTTCTTGTACACCCCTCTTCGTCATAGCTCAAGGCATACACCATCTTTGAGTTTTTGCATTTCAAAGACGGGCCAATAGAAAAGATAACCAGAATGCTTCTGGTTTGTCAAGGTCATTTTAGACGGCCGTGACTTTACTACTTCGTTTCGCTAAGAATACGTCATGTTAACCGTACACGCCTCAGCACTCGAACCGACCTAATTACCGTGACGGTGTGTTGTTTGTGACTCATTCCATCTACTTTGCCTTGACAGGACTATTGAGCATAGATTGTCAATATTCAAAGTGCCAGAAATAAACATCAGTAGACTAGACGTGTACAAGCCAACACGGACGCAGGCAGAAAGGAGAGAAGGAACCCAAAAGCAGTTAACCTTTGGGAGTGATATTGGCTTTCTTATAGGCCCAGCACTATCCTCGATGAATCCACCATCCATCCACTGCATTGTTGCTAAGTTGTTTCGGAGTCAAGGAATCCAAGCGATTGTAATTACCAGATCCAATGCATAATTTAGTAATAGAGAGAAAAATGAAGCAGTAAAAATCAGAGAAAAAATAGCCGCCAAGAGGTATCCCAAAAATGCCCAATCCTCGCCAAGAAAATGAATCTAACGCTTCTTTATATACACAACTTTTGTCTTCTCGTCGGCTGCCCTAAAATGGGGGGGGGCGCTGTGCTGCTTGTTTCGTGCAAGCGTGACATGCCACGGTGCTTCTGTGACTTTCCCTTTCTGGATGCTTGGATCATTATTGCGTTCCGCTTGCGTGCCAGCCGTCTTCCGGAAACCAGTTGTAGTCCCTGTGTTGTGTCTCTGTTTGTATACTTTCCAAAAACTCGAAATCCGCGCTTCAAAATGCTCGACTCTGTATCCGCCTTGATTCAATCCTTCATATCCATCCATATACCATGCTATCATACCATGTAGTCAAATTCCCATCAAAAATATACACAAGAACTGCAATGTTATTCCATTCGTCGTCGGTAGTTGCTCTCTCGCAATCTACTGTCTGGGCTCCCGGGTCGCTTCAGCCGGCCATGATCTTGCTCCGGGTACATGGGCGGCGGTCCTGGCTGGTGGCCATGCTGCGGCGCCATTCCGTGATGCATGTTCTGCGGGTGTGGAGGCGGCGGTGCAGACAAGTGGACTGACGGTGGTGTCGAGTAAGGTTGGACGCCCGTGGTCAATTCGACGACGCCTGGCAACGGGCCGGGCACTCGAGGCTGCTGCTGGGGCTGCTGCTGGGGCTGAATAGGCGGCAAGCCATGTCCCATCTTGTAATAGTCGCCAGGAGCAGGCGGAGGAGGCGGCTGCTGCTGCTGCATTGGCATCGATGTGCCAGAAGGCGGCATAGGATGCGGTGGTGGTGGGCCAATCTGCATGGCAGGCTCACGACGGTTCATGACATTGGGTGGTCGGGAGCCGCCAATGGCTCCGTATGATGACTGTGGCGTCGATGCTCGCATTTCGCGTCCGATGCTCTCTTGCGATTGTGTATGCGCATGTCCTCGGATCTGAGAATTTCGGCCGGCTGCCTCGGCATTGACAGCGGCGAGGGTAAATGGAGTTTGACCTGCTCTCCGCGCCATGTCGTTTTCTCCAAGCTGCCAGTGCATGGCTTCTGCCGCACGCCATGGAACCTGTAGCTCCTCTGCCACCTTGGCCCACATCTCTGCTTTGAATCTGTCACCGAGTTAGTCTTGTGTAATTTGCACCTTGGAGTTGTTCCTGCGCTCGTGGCAAAATTGGCCTTTGCAGGCAGAATGCATCAACTTTACCACCCCACGTTGAAGAGCTACTAACCTATCGTACAGTCGTGCAAGTTTATTTTTGCGTTCTTCGTCCCACTCGCTCCGTCGTTCAAGGTAGTTTTGGTAATGTAGACGGCAGCTAATGGAGCTTCGACCTGGCAAGTGTTTCGACACGTCGTCCCATTTCATGTTTTTGCCTCGGAGTTCGATAATGATGGCATCTTCCTCGGGAGACCATTTGCTTTGCTTTTTGACAGGCTGCGACGGATAGGTTTCTATGCTTTGCCGAGGAAGATTGCGACGGGTAGACGAGCTGCTGCCCCTCGGGGGAATCGGGGGCATCTGGTGGTGGGACATGTGGGAGGCCAGAGGAGGTGGTCCATGGGACATGGGCTGTGCGAGCATTGGGGCAGCCGCTGGGGCGGAAGAGAAGAGCAAAGGGGCGCGATTTGAGTATGGCGGTGGAATTTTCGACTCATCTGAGTCTTCTCGTTTGATGAGGGAGGCGATATCCACTGTGATGGTCGTTTGAGAGTCTCGTCCAGATGCAGGCTTCCTAGGACCACTCTTTGAGACTCTTGGACAGTTGATGGCAGCGCTAGGAAAAGTTGACGAATAAGGAAACTCTGCCTGCGAGAGGCAGAGTAGCGACTGTGTCTGGATTTGAGCCACGACTGCGATTATGGTGGTTGCTTGCCTGGTGCGGCGAACAGGCAGGCAACGGGTTTAATAAAGTGCTTCCAAGGACGCGAGAGATGGGCCGCAAACAACGGGGTAGGGCTCTCTATTGTTAGGCTCTGGGCATGCGTGCCTTGAGATGCTCCAAGAGGCAACGGCTATAAACGAGTCAATGCCCAACGTAGGCCTCGGACTGTGGTGATTGAATATATAGGTGTTGGGTTGTAAATCAGTGGAGAGGCAAGGCGTAGTAGGTAGGTAGTGAATGACGACAGGTGACGAGTGCTGAAGAGGGAGAATGTATAAATTCCGTTTGTTTTTTTTTTTCTTTGGAAAAGACGGTAGGTGCTAGTGAATGCAGTGTGGCAGGAGCAGAGTCAGGCGTATGGTGCGGCTGTGCTTTATCTGAAAAGAAGGTGAAGGTAGGTTGGCATCAAGGAACGGTCAAGTCGAGAGGTGGTTAGTGAAGGAGGGCCGTAGACAGGTACTTGTACAAAGAAGGAGTGGAAGAGATGAGTAGAGAAAAACCCTGACCAGAAATGGCCACAGCGAGCAGTGTTTATGAGGCTAGGCGAAAGCATGATTGGACATGCCGGGGTTTCATCCGACCAATGGGGGGAGATGAGCATAGCAGATGAAGCAGAGACTTGACAGCGGCAAAACCTCAACTCAGCACAGTACCACCAGAGTATTGCACGGGGTACTGTGTACACGTCTGGGAAAAAAAGCCTAGCCTGGGGGCGCCTGGATTACGAAGTAGGCAAGGGTAATTCTTTTTTTTTTCTTCTCATTTTCTTTGCAATTTTTTTTTTTTTTTCAAAATTGCCTGTATGTCTTGCCAACAGATCGGGTTGCAAAAATAAATAAAAATTTAAATTTAAATTTAAATAAAAGGCAGCAGCAGGGGTCCCCTCCAAGGCAATATGCTCTTCTTTCACCCGAGTCACAGGCATGCCCAAGTCCATCCACATCAGGCCCATCAATAAGAAAACGTCAGACAAGCAAGGCCCAGGTAAAGAGAAGAAATAGGGAATAAGTGGGAGGCAGTCTCGCAGAAGCCCAGACAGACCGGGAGGAGGGGCGTGTGGGTGTTGGGTCAGGGGCGTGGACGGATGGGTCAGGCAGCCCAGGGCCTGGGTATTGGTATTGGGGCAGCCAAGCAGCATAGGGATAGAAACAGATCCAATGCACAGGGTTCATCCCACTATACCTGCATGCTAAAGTGGCTGGCTCACCAGGCGGGAAGTTTGCTTTGGTTTGCGGAAGGGAAGCCGGAGGATGGATGGTCGCCACCTCGACCAGGCAGGCTAACTGGGGTGCGGCTATCTGCGAAGCTGTCTGCCAGACTGCCACGCATGTTACCAGTAGAGTTGAAGGGTGTGCAATGCGGATATGCATCTACCATGACTGCGTGTGGTACCGCTAGTTAGTTATGCGTTGAGTGTGGTGTGTGATAGGTGTGTGAGTTGTGTCTAGTTACAGCATCTCGCAAGTACGAACATGTACCGAGGCGTCATGGGGGTGCACATTGTGACAGACAGGACAGCGCGGGAAAATAGGCATCAGAGGTCTGTGTTGGGTTCGACTTATATTTGTATATTTGCCATCTGTTAATTGTTCGGATGCATCTTGGTTGGTTTCCGCATGTCAATGAAATCTAACTTGTCCGCTGGTCGTACAAATCACAGATTAGAGCGAGATTTGAGAGGGAAAATGCATGACTGATTAAACTGGTTCGCGTTTTTCTCCGCAACTGTTTATTTGAAGCCTCGTGACCTGAGCGCGTACATGTGAAAAAAAAAAATGGAAAGGTAGGCGTATCAGTATTTAAGGCGGTTAGAAGGAGGCGAACAGAGCGTATCAACGTTGAAAGGGGGGGGGTGAACGGAATGATGTGATGTGATGTGACATGCAGACGCTGAGAGCTCGGGTTCACGAACAAGAGTAGAGTGACTACACAATAAGAAGAGGAGACGGCGAGACAAGACAGAGACACAAGATGGCCAAGAGCCAAAAGAGCCCAGAGACTTGGTTGTGGCGTGCTCGCTATAATAGGCCAGAAAGGGCCCAGGGGCGGGAATATTATATATAGCTGGGTATTCCTGACAAGAATACATACATAGGGCTATCTTTTTAGGCAGAGCTAGCCATTTTAGGGCAATTGCAACTGACAGCACGAGGGCGTCATCGCGGAGAAAAATGATATGGCAAAGAGAGAACACGGTGAGTCGGGGCAACGAAGCGAAGCAAACAACTAAAAGCTCGCTGGTTTGAGATAGCGCAGAGGGGCCGCAGAGGAGAAGGGGACGGTTGCGACTGGGTCACAAGTGCATCGTCGGGTTCTGAGCCATTTGAATGGACGAGCAAGGGTCATCAAAAGCAAGGCGGTGGGAGAGGGGGGGGGATAAGGTGACAGACAGCTCTGTACTGAGTCGAACAGTCGGCATGTGAACTCGTCGAAGGAGGATGAGCACCTCTCAAGGCTTTTGACAGCATGGTATTGAGTTCCTGTCCTTCGTTGCACAGTGTGACCGGCAATAACTACGCCTGACATTTGTGATCACTTGACGTGGCTCCATTGTCGGGCTTTTTTCCCCTGGGGCCTTTTTTTTACCTGTGCCCTGCGTCTGATTGATTGATTGATCTGGCATAACATGGCACGACACATTAGCGTGGAGTACGTCTGTCGGCGAGTAATCGAGAGTGCATGCCACGCTGAACTGACTGCAGCAAGGTTAGCACGACAATGAGACCGACGAGCACTTGCTCAGCAATGAATGGAAAAGCAGGGACAGAAACTTTGGCCGAGGCTGTTGATTCACAAGGACATGGTCTGATCGGATCAAGGAAACAAGTTGTGCATTCGCCTCGCCTCGCGTTGAAGAATATGGAACAGGCACCATAAGCTTGGTCGGCAACTTATGTTACATGGCCTGATGCAGCATTTTAGTGCCACTTTATTTGTGCCAGTGTACGGATATTTGTGCTCTGATATGCAGCAACGCTGGCGCATGTCTGGAACAGCGTAGATGACATGGCTGCTTGTTGACTGAGACAAAGTCCACTAATCTGGGCAAGAACACTTTATTATTGCTTACCGTCTCTCTCTTGTTTTTTTTTTTGTTTATCCATGGGGGCTGTTTTCTGGTTCAACCATCGTGACCCCCTCTGTGGCGTTGACTACAATGTTTACCAAGTACCAATCAGTCATGTTGCACTTGTCTTGTCTCTTGCATGTAAGTGGGCGGCGGAGGAAGCTCGCCATGTCTGACGACGACGACGACGCTTTTTAGTCACAGTAGGACATGGGGAAGGGGAGCCAGCGCCTCTTTTTCTGGATCACCGGTAAGGATAGAGGATTTCTTTTGCAGAGATATTAAATGCACACCCACTTTTCCCCGATTGTAACTGGAATTACTCCCAGCCGGTGGGATAAGCGGGCGGACACAGTCTCGATACGTTCAAAGGCGCAGCCGTCTGAAGACGAGCTGGCTTGGCGGTTTATGCAACAGCCAGATGACAATCCATCAAGAACTTTTGGACATGTTCGAGGTCATGAAGCAGAGCAGACGATGATGCGGTGGTCTCGGGAGCGGCCTCGACTAGGCCAGGGCGGGCAGGGAGCAGCTGTGTGGCGCGCCTTGTGGAATACGATTGGGTACAAAGTACTCTGTAAGGCTCGGGGGACTTGCGTAGACCTGGGTAAGTGGTACGTGATAATCAAGATGATGCCCCTGTGTTGGGCAATTGGTAGTTGACAGTCCATGCATTACAGAGCAGGCATTACATTCTTCATTTTGTTATTACTGTATATACGAGGATATAGCAGGTGGGCTTGGAGCGGCGATTCGTTGTAATCAAGCCCCGTCTCCGCATGGGCTGAGTCTCGAGTGAAACAAGCGTCCGGAGATTTCTTTGTACCGTTCATAATTGATGCAGTATTAGACGCCGTGTATTCGTCATGGGCTGGTGCAATTAGAAAACGCGTAACGCAAGACAGCCTTGTCATACGTGATTGTATCATGGTGATTGTATAACCCCAGAGATGGGCTGTGGATGGTCGGGCATGACGGTGAAGCGGAAGATGAAGTCAAGGCCAGAAATGGAAAAAAAAAAAAATTTAACAACAAAATAAAAATAGAAACGAATGAAATGAATGAAATGGAATAAAAATAGAAAAGAAATGCTCACAGCCGCGTCACTACCAGTAACTGTATGATGACATGGTACCACTAAGTTCGCTCTTGGTGCTGCGAGTAATGATGCCTGGAGGATACTTGCCTCGCTTTCAGGCACCTTACAGTGAGCAGACCGCTATGATGCAGGCTGGTCAGGTGACAGATGCGCTGTAAAAGCGCTGATGACAGGCTCTGACAGCAGTGTCCAGGGGGGTCTAGCGCCTCGGTTGCAGCACTAAACAGCCCAAAGACGCATAAAGAAATGGCAAACAAAATAAATACCTACCTACCTAGGTATTTAGGTATTTACCTAGGATAAGGTACGGAGGTGAATGGAACAAAATAGGGTCGCCCCCCCCTCCCCGCCTTCTCCACCATCCACAAGCTGACTGATTGACTGACAGCTGGACCTGCACCTGTCTCTCGGCTGCCCGCCATCCCGCTCGCCCACATTGTAAACACCACCTCAGAAGCCCTCACATAGTTACATACTCCGTACACAGATGCAAACGCAATACACCATCATGCCAACTTTGATCCCACACCGGTTCTTCTTCATCTTCTGCTTGACCGCTGACCCCGTCGAAGGGGCTAGAATGCGGACAGCAGTTCATCGGTCAAGAAAGTAATGCCACTCTTCCATGCAACGCTAACCATTGCATCGCCCATCCCCCCTCTCGTCTAGGTATCCCGCCATTGCCCTCCGACTCGTTTGTTTGTCGCTGCCTCACCGTCTGGTCATCCAGACAATGCGTATCCTGTTCTGCCCTCGCAAGGACACTCACGAATACCGCTTTCCAAATTTGTCATCTTGGACTGCATGATGCCGTATCGACGCCAGCCTACCTAACCCCCTGTGCCGCATCGCCAGTGGACGGTCACGCCGATGGGCTTGCCTTCTGGCACCTCGTCTGCAATGTATTTCTTCCACGCCCTCAAGATTGCGCGGTGGCGGATCAGGCGGATCAGGCTCCTGCGCGGGCCGCTGGTGGGCTGACTCTGCTGGTAAAATGTTGGCGTTCCTGGAGCGGTTGCCAGTCAGCCAGCCAGTTCCTTTCTCTTGGGGCTGCCGCTGGGCTGGGCCGCAAACCTCAGGGCAAAGCCAGGACCAGCCGCTCTCTAGCTTTTGCCACCAAATCGCCTTTTTGTCTTGCCTGGCGTTCCTGGTTGCTTGGGGCCTGTCACTGGACGCGCCACCCCGGCCCCCAGTCTCGCACGCTGCATCGGGTGCCTTCCTTCAACAGCGAATGACAGGGACCTGGTTCATCTTGCAAGGTTCAGTGCCCCCATCTTGTTCATGCGAGCCAGGTGCTCAAGCCATCCCTACTCCCCTTACTCGACTCGCGACGAAATCAGGCTACTGAGGTACCAACCTACCTGTGCAAAACGTACTGGTACTCGACCGCACCGCATCTCTCGAGAGATTTGGCGTCAATGGCTCGTCGCTAGCCCCCTTCCATCACCCACTTGATGTGCTTCCAGAACTTCAGAGCCTGGCCACCTCTTGCCAGCAAGGACCAGGGACAGATATTCTTGGAAACTGGAAACAACTTGAATAATGCCGCATGACTCTGGCTTTTCCCCGATTCTACCTCGACGACTTTCTATTCGTCCACCTTGACTCCGCGCGAGTCCACTGCAAGTCCACTGCACGTCGACAATCGTGCATAATGTCCCAACACCTCATCTGCCGTATTGCGCACACTACTCATTCGCGGGGCCCCGATTTTAGGCATGTGTATCCGTAAACACCACGGTACTCGAGTAATGGCATCAAACCAAGGTGCGTCGATTTAAGCACTTGTACAAACTATGTGGGCTTACTCTATTACCGTCACTTTATTTCTACCCCAACTCATTGTGCGGTCAAGCAGTTGTTAGCATGTTTCCTGCCCAACGCAACCTCGCTTCGGATTCAACTCGCCCGCTATATTGACTACGATACAATCTAGGCGATTTCGCTTGACCCCAATTTTCAGACCCCTAAGGGAATGCCATGGACCAGGTACAGGCTTGTCTGTCTCAAAGTACGAACATTTGTAATTTTCTGACCCGGCCACCGGCTACCCGCCGTTGTCCAGGTCGCTTCTTGTAGTTCGTCTGGCTCGGCGGTGCCGTTCGTTGCCGCCCCATTCTGAATAAGGTCCGCTATGACGCTGATGCCAGCCTGTGCCACTACCATGGTCCGGGAGTTCGCCGCCAGATGGATGACTCCGGGCAAATTTTTTATTTTTTTTTTTAAGGTTGGCAATGGCAAGTTGGGCCTCAAAACGGTTTCCATATTTCGCCAGAGCTTGAACCAGGGGTGTGCAGGGCTCCTCCCAGTACCAAACCATTGGGCTCGACAATGGGTAAAGTTATAAC
Source organism: Beauveria scarabaeidicola (assembly GCA_037289395.1). NCBI lineage: Eukaryota > Fungi > Ascomycota > Sordariomycetes > Hypocreales > Cordycipitaceae > Beauveria > Beauveria scarabaeidicola. Next base: position 9,186 of record JAEIJG010000647.1, read on the forward strand.
CAAGGAGCATAGAGTTTACCGAGAGCCTAGCCTTGCTACCTCATGCCACCGCCAATGCCGTTTACTCTACGGATACTCCCCCATCTGTCAATCATCTTGGTCTAGCAGTCCGCCAGCCATGTCACGGTGTCACTGACCAGTGGATATTGCTGCAAGCCAAGACCGCTTTTTGAGAGCAGATATTTGGCATCGTTGATGCCAGACAGACGTGCGCCTTGCATTTTCTCGCGTATGTACGAAATCATTTCCCCCCATGGCTTGCCGGCGATGCCCGTTGTCCCCTTGTCGCCCCTGCTTCCGTCTAATTAATGATGTGCACAGTATAATTGTGGCTTGTGAGTTGCCAGTGTGAGATCTCGGGTCCAGATGGAGCTACGACAGAAAAGCACAGACATACAAGTACCAAGTACTCAAGTACCGATACATGACAACAGGAGCAAGTCTAGGCATTTGACCACGTCGGCCCCTTATACGTGTCCTTGCCTCCCCAAGTTTAATCAAAATGAATGGGTAAAAAGGAAACAGCCACGGCTCGTTCACTTGTCGTGTTTCATGATGCTGTCTGCCACTGCAGAACCCCCCTAACCGCGATTGCCAGGGCGGCAGAGCTCCTCGTCCGCAACGGTGCGCTCGCACCAGTCTCTCTGCTGATGAGACTAGAGTTGACGGAAGCCACCGGGCCGGACCCGACTAGTTGGAACAATCCCCACTACAAACAATCTCGAGGGGAAATGACATCAAGAGCACTCAGATATTTACTCGGTGCCTCATCATGGAAACAGGCACCATCTACTCCGAACTCACCTGTTGTAGTGGTGCCGTAGATGTGAGTGCTACACCGCTGTCAGAATGCCAATGCTTGTGCTACTGGGCTTAGCTTAGCCGATCTGCGAGACGTTCACTGTATGGCCAAAAGCGGACGAGGGGGCCAAATGGCAACAAGCTAACGCGAGTGAGTCTATTTACGGCTGGAAAGGAATACTTCCGCCGCCACCACCTCTGCCATTACCTAGGCTTACCAGCTGCATTGTTTCGAAAAGAGTCCCTTGCTATAAAGTCAGCATCACACACTTTCGTGGTTCGCCTCAGCAAAATCGCCTCTCCGACAATGTTGGGCAGCCCATACTATCTCTTTGAGTGCTAGTTACGAGGCCCGCCACTTTCCGTCGCTTACTGACATTCCATTGGGCACCAACATGACGCCACCACTATCAACCATTTTTACACACCTGTACGTTGGGCTATCAATCCAATTGGTACGAACACTTTTTTTACACCGATTGTTTGGTCGATTGCTCTTTGATTAGCCGGATAACTAAGCCGCGCCGACACCGCCCAATGTAGCTGTGTCTCAGGCCTAGCCAGCCCATGAGCAGCAATCATACTGTGCGGTTTCTCCTTGTCATGTGTGTTACTTTCTCCATCAATGTACCGCTACTTCTTCACTGGCGGCGCACCGCGGAAACTACCTGTGGCTGACATGTCGGGGGAGGATAATCTGCAAATCGCGACGATGCTCAGCGTGGTGTGGTGGATCTGTGGCGTCTGTTGCATGGATTGCTGCCCTCTGCTCATGGGAAAGGGGCGCGCGCTACAAGAGAGGCTGCGAATAACACCATTCAGCATTCAGCCCATCCAAATATGCTCGACACGACACCCACCTGGCCGAATTGTCGCCCAACCCAGGACGCCTCACTTGCTCGTTCCAGCCTGCCAGGATGCAGGAAACAGTGGCTGAGAGCAAAGCAAGCATGATAACAAAAGCAAGCATAATTATAATGCCCGTGCCGGATCCCGCTCCGCGACATGACCCTGCCTGCCTGACCGCCGCCAAGAGCAGCAAAAACAGGCGAACGCATCAGTATGTACTGTATGTTCTCTCTTTGCTTTTGATCCAAACGCCCGCACAGGTGTGCCACGCTTGCCACGCCCCATTACCGTCTCTCTGGTACACCATGAACCGGGTCACCGGGTGAACATGCAAACATGGTGTTCCAAATGAAGTGGGTGAAAAGAGCACGGGCTCTTCGTCCCGTGATGTGCACAGATTCTGGTTGGTGTCTGTCGTCTGTACATGTTCATCGACAGTCGGGCCGCCACCGCCTTCTGTGAAAGCCACTTGACCCATGGGCTCAGCCGCGTGCGTTGGCATTTTAATTCACAGGAGCGGGTTGGGCAAGGGAACAGCATCTGGGTCAATGCTGGCGATGCACGCTCTGCCTTGGGCTGGACTGGGCTGTGTTCGCGGTCAAGTATTGCATCTCAAAGTCCTGACCGCTAGTTTCCTCGATTCAAAATCGTCGGGCTGCTCGCATTGCAGAAGGTGCATTGTGCCTACCGCTTGAAGCGCCATCAATGTGAGGCTGCCAGGTTGGCTTCATGTATGCAACCCACTGCGCATCATTGGGGACAGCTCAGAGGCTTGCTACCTGCTTGCTGCAGAACATTCGGTCAGTGAGCTAGCGGCCCAATCAAAAACGGCAGTACCTTACGTAGCTGCAGCGGTTCATGCACATTGAACTGGGCAAGCAATGAGGTGCCCTGACCAGCTGAGTGATGACCACGTCAGAGGAGGCGTGTTCCAGAACCAGATGAGTTATGCTGCCGTGAGTTGGTCTGCCGATCTTGAGCCTTGGGCGAGTCTTGGATCTAAATATCTACTTGGAGGGGGTTACTCTGCGCTATGCGTTGTTCATTTGTACTCGCGACAGCTTGCAGCCTTGCCAAGCGGAGCATCGATGAACCTTTACCGCTTCATCATGTGGGTTTCTCTCGGTATTAACGGCTTTGAACAAGGCAAGTCTACATTGTGGTGCACAAGATTGTTTTCGATCTGTTCACGGAGTAGTAGATGCGTGCAACTGTTCCGTGGCGCGTGAACGGTTGGCGGTGCACATGGCCGATGCTGCTCCCGTCGGGCGTTATTGAAGCTTTCTTTCCTTTGTCGCTCCGTCCCGTGGAGCGCCATCTTGTGCAACTTGTGTACAGAATCTCCGCCATGCGATATTGCACGACGTCGCAGCGTGGGGGCAAAGGGCATTTACAAACTTGTTGGTGACGCAGTGGAACGGCAGAAGAAAAAAATACCATGGACTTGCGTTGCCGAGATGGGGATCTGATTGGTGCTCGTGTGTACCTGTGAGTGCACATATATGTGCGGCATGCAGACAGTCTGCCTGCAGCATCGACTGTTGTGAAACGCGATGTGATGTGGGAGGACCGAAGGGGGGCAATTGGGGTGATGTCTCTTTTCTCCCCGTCTATGAGATGCGTGTAAGCGGGGTGCATGCTTTCTTTTGTATATGAAGTCAAGGATGTGTTGCCGCTCCATAGCTGTGTCATGCTCGTTGTCCGTATTTGTCAGTGGGGTTATCATTGCAACCTCGATTGCATCGCGAAGTCTTAGAGTGGTGCAATTGCGAAGCATTGTGAATTGTGAGGCGTAGCAGCCTGCAACGTGTGAATGTTTGCATACGCCCGCTTTGTACCCAGATGCGGATGTTATTATTTACCAGTATAGCCAGATAATGGCTGGGGTAATATGGGCTTTATACTAATGATGCCCGTTCATTGGGTTTTTGTGCCATCTCTCGCACTCAACTTACTCATGTATATAACATTGCTGCCTACAGTCGCGTTCATAGTTCTATGAAGGGCGGCTGTTTCGCAAAACACGAGATAGTTCATCAAGGGTTGTATACATTCACACACAGTTGCACATCATCGTACACCGGAAATTATGCACCCTACATTTTCAAGACGAATATCTCGTCTGTCCAAAAGCCCGGACCAGAAAGCGATTGGGCAGCTACCCGAGAAGAACAACAGAACATCGCCACATGTGGCTGGCGGTGCGGTGTGGCTAGAAGCTCCCCCCACCCCCACCCCGAAACACCAAAAGCTTGGAGCCTGATGAACCACTTCATCCTTCTCGCATTGTACGCCTCTGATTTCCGACCCCCAACATCTCAAGATTGTAAGACGCATACTGCATCAAGAGAAACCGTCACATTCAGCGCCAGCAAAGCACAAGCCGCTCGTAACCTTGCGCCAGAGACCCAAGTTCCGTGAAGAAACCCCACGTCGTCCTCCAATCGGGAACCGTTGCGGGCTTTGCGCCAAAAAGGTTAAACCAACCAACTCCCCGGGACGGGCTGTGATGTTGCTTTCTTTTTCTTGACTGAAATTTTCTTGCAGTTTCGGATCTCTCTGCCAGGATCGTTGGGAAAAGGGCCCTTTTTCTAAGGGGGCTTGAGCGTTTCTCTTTTATTATTCTGTAAGACCCCTCCCTCACCCCCTCCCCATGCAAATGCTGGGCATGCCAGACAGATTCCCGGGGGGGAAGAACGACGCCCCCCCCCCGCGACACAAGACATGGACAGAGCGTTGCAAAAAGATTTGGGGCCGCAGATAACTCACTGGGGAAAAGGAAAGACATTCAAAGAAGCAAACGTTTCATCTAAACAAAGGGACGAACATTGGGTTTCTTTCCGCCAGTCTCAAACAGAACAGCGGGAACTTTTCCGAGCAGTTCCTTCGCCTCCTAGGAGGGACCAAACATTACCGCGCTCGCTGTTCCTCGTCTTATGCGTCATCTGCTATCGTTGCCCGAAATATGGAACCGCAAATGCTAACATCTTTCTTTTTTCCTTTTTTCGGTTATTTCCTAGAACAGACCGGAACACTTTACTCCGCCAGCAAGTCGAGGCAGACATTCTTACTTGGCGCGGCCAACCAAGCACTGTTTGCTTTTTCTCTTGTGTCTCGGGGATCGTTGCTGCTTTCTTGCATTTTACCAATTTCCTGGTACCAATACGCGTGAAAGATAAAGGAAAAAGAGAGTCAACCGGGGCGATCCTGGCAAAAAGTGAAACCATGGCCGACGTACCCATGTACGTTATCTCGGAGAATGCCTCGTCTGAACGTCGCATTACCCCTTCGTGGAGCATCGGCACGTTCAAGACAAAGCTCGAGCCCATCACTGGAATCCCGCCCTCGAGCCAGCGTCTCAGCCTCAAGAGTTCCAAGGGCGCGGAGAGTGTTGCCCTCGAGGCGGCCGATGAGGAAAATACGCCCTTGAGCAGCTTTGCACTGGCTGCGTATGGCGAGATCCATGTAAGTTTTCCTGCACCATTTGCAGTTTTTGCTGCTTTCTGCACAAGTTCGGTTGGTATGAGTGAGGGATGTCAATGTTGCGTGAGATTGACGTGCAGGACTGGCCACATGGTATGCCAAGTTCTCCGTCTACTTGCGTATATATACACAAGTTGTCGTACATATGGTAATGAATGCCGATGTGCATTTGCGCAAGTTGTGACAGCAATCATGATTGTGCTGATGGTTTCATTTACAACTGCTACGACCGTCATGGCACGGAAAGAGCTGGCCATGTCTAACGTCATTTCACGAAACTGGGCAGAATGGAGTGATAACAGCCGCAATAGGTACTTGATACCCGTCCGGCGGGTATGCGCGTCAACTTTAACGACACCTCGGGAGTGGAGAAATATGTGATGCCCGAGATGGAGTATCAAAAGAAGACGGATTCCGTGCTGGCGTGGAAAAAGGCCCAGAAGCTCGGCCGTTTCGACCCCAATGCGCCAAATCAGGACCAGATGCGCGTGTCTGGCTTTGAGCAAGAGGTTGAGCAGCGCGGTATCGCGGTGGGAAAGCGGTGCCGTGTTGGTGGCGAAAACACGCGCCGGGGCGTGGTCAAGTACGTGGGCGAGGTTGCCGAGATTCCCAACGGCGCGGGGCCCTGGATCGGAGTGCATCTGGACGAGCCCGTTGGCAAGAATGACGGAAGCATCGCTGGCAAGCGGTACTGGGGTGAGGAGTCGACGATGAAGCATGGCGTCTTTGTTCGACCAGAACGGATCGAGGTGGGCGAGTTCCCGGCCATGGACGACTTGGAGGACATGGAAGAGATTTGAGTGCGAACTGTGGACCGGTGAGAAAAAGGTTGCTGCATACATAGTACAATGCCGTCTACAATGTCACGTCGTGAGTGTCTTTATCTGAGCACTGCCTTGCTGTGTTGTGTCGTCAGGACAGCCGTTGGTAGGACTATGGCTGACTGAAGGCAAAGGGATGTAAACGGCCACCAATGCTCTTCCTGGTGATTTCTGGACAAGCATGCAAAATACAAACGGCTTTCTTATACTACCTAGGAAGTCTCGTAGCGACGATGCAGCTCCTGAAACGAGCATTGTTGGTGCATACCGTCTTGCATTGACAGTATGCGGCAACTGTCTGCGACAGCGGTCTGCGACACGCGTTGCAAGGGGTCAACCAGGGCACCAGGAGGCTTCTTCAAAACAGGCGCGGGCAGTTTTGCTCCCGTGGTATATTTGTCAAATAAAGAAAGAAGGAGGGGGGTAAAAAAATAAGGCGTTATGTTGGCAAAAGAGTCTAGAACTTGCAGCTGCCGAGTTGGTGGCAGGATAGTGGCGGCCTGGGCAAAGCTTGGCTTGTGAATGATGGTGTTTGCAACTACCTAGTTAATGGCAACAAGAGGAGAGTGATGGGGAACAAGATATTGTAACTAGGTAGTTCATTTACCCCGATTTACCCAGATTTACCCCGGTTTATTCTGACTTTTGCTCCGGTTTATCGTGGACGCTGGCTTCGGGTATTTTCAGCTCCGGATACCAGCGTGGTATCGCGCGGCCCGGATGCTCTTTATCAAGCTAGCTAGGTGCTGTAATAATAGAGGGACTTGGGAAGGCGCTTAAGGTGCGTGGCGCCGCCGCTGTCAAAAGAGTTACGGGGAACCCGGTGCAGCCAGTTTCAGTGGGCTTTTGGGGTGGCGCAGCAGCCATTCTCTAGCGGCTGCTCGCTGGGAGCAGGTAGGTTAGTAGGTAGGTAGGTAGGTAGGTAGGTAGGTAGGTAGGTAGGTAGGTACCTAGGTAGGTACCTAGGTAGGTGGTGCGTTGGTGCGGTGCGGTAGGTACTAGAGAATGTATCTCTACATGTACCGTCTTGCGCAAGCAGAGTGCATTTTCCGAGGTGGTGTTGATGATTCTTTGTATTAAAAATGTATAGAAGCAACTCAGCAGCTTACATTACATACCTAATACCAATTAGGTCTGAATGACAAGTTTCCAACGTGTAGATTGCTATCAGGAGATGATTTTGAAGCTTGAATCTAGAGTGATGGGTACCTGTGCGTGCCCGCATCTGGTACTTTGGAACTGTCGTTAACCCGTCTCTGCCGCTCGCCATGCCTCGTCTCTCCGCTCCCACCAACCACCGCCCGCCCATATCATACCAGGCAAAGCCATCCAACGTCTGGGCTGCATTTAGACTTTTGGCCCCGTCATCTCTCTCTCTCTCGCTCTCGCTTCTCTCTTCCCAACCGGTCCTGGCTTGCTACTTTTCCTTCTTCGCCTCCTCGGACTAGCGCTCCTCACGCGAACAAACTCTACGACAAATCGCTTCCACGCCGCATCGGCAGCTTCCGTATGATAAAGTCGTTTGCGTCACTCTAGCGGACTGGTGTGCGCGCCCGTCAAAACTATTTAGCAGCGCCCAAATGACTCGCCCGGCTACTTGAGCAGATGATTTCCCGGGCTCCTTCGCAATTCATAAATCGAGTCTATCGGACCTCGTCGCTCTCTGTTGTGTAGCTGCTGTCCCGCCATCGACACAACGAACCCAGCGACCGGCGGAAACCATGATGATGCGGCTCGCCCGGACGACGGCGCTCATGGCGCTCGCTCGCAGCATGGTATATTCCGCCGCGGCAGACTCGGATGACATCTCGACGACGTCGCCGCAGACCGACACGCCCGACTGGCTCGCAAGCGAGAGTCTCTCGCTGACGCTCGTCAACTCGGCTACCCCGGGACTGCAATATCCGGTACTGCCGCTGACCAGTAACATGGGCATGAACGAATCACTCAATACCGGCCGAGTAAGTGCCAAACTCTGGGCGTCTCGGAGCAGTAGTAGATTAGCTAACACTGGTCTGCAGACGATGAACATCCAAGGCGACATTACTTTCGCCGACCAGAACAACTACTATAAACTTTCCGGTATCGGCCATATTGCTTACTTGTGCTGCGATGACGCCGATAAGCAAGACAACTTTAATATAAGCCCAAATAAGATGCTCAACCAGCTGATGGGCTCAAATCTCTCTGCCATCATCTTGTACTCGGCCAATACGAACTGGTGCTCGTTTGACAGAAACAACGGGCCTTCGTATTCCAGTATTGTCACCATGGCCGATAAAGGTGACGCCGCAGACGTCCTCACACATATCAAAGCAAGATCGAGGAACGAGACGTTGCTAGTAAACATCAAGGGCAACACCACCGCTACCGACACGACCGGCGATGACCGCGGCCACTCGACTGTCGCCATGAGCGTGCTTTACAGCATCACAGGCCTGATTACGCTGCTATTTCTCGCCATCATTATCACCGGTACCGTGCGTGCGCATCGCCATCCCGACCGCTATGGCCCCCACAGCGGCTTCGGCCGTCGGCCCAGGCAGAGTCGTGCTAAGGGCATTGCTCGTGCTGTGCTGGACACGCTTCCCATTGTCAAATTTGGCAACGATGAGCAGACAAAACCAGATCCAGAGCTGGAGCTGGAGACTACATCGACAACAAATGGTGGGCATGGAGTGAACGCCGTTGCTGCGGGAGGACTGGGGAGCGGAGCAGACGCCGCCACCAACAAGGAAACCCCCAGGGAGGATCAAGAGAAGCGCAAAGCGCCAGAAACAGGCGTTGCTACTCATGATGGCGTTGGCGAGACACCCACCGCGGAGACTGCCGTGGCCGAGTCTGCTAGTGCGCAGGGCGGCTCTGAGCATGACGGCGAGCATCTTGGCTGCTCCATTTGCACCGAAGACTTTACCGTCGGTGAGGATGTGCGAGTCCTACCTTGTAACCACCAGTTCCACCCAGGCTGCGTTGATCCTTGGCTGGTCAATGTATCTGGCACCTGCCCTCTATGGTATGTCTTGCACTCGTGCCCATCTCTTATCGAGAAATACTAATTTGAACTCAGCCGCTACGACCTTCAGCCGGGCCGACATACCGCATCCTGGGCGACAGGTGCAACGTTTGAACTGCCACCGCCTCTGGCTTTGGAAGCCGAGGAGAATGACTCGACGGCATCGTCTCGCCACAGGTCATCCCGTCTATTCGAAATGAGCCGGCTGCGGCACCTGTCTCAGCAGGAGCGCATAGCAGCGCTCCGTGAAATGCGAAGTCGAACCGAAGAGCCACGTGGCGAGGCCTCAGAGCCTCGTGAAGCGGTCCAAGGCGAAGACCACGGACGCGCCGCCCGCTTGGCTGCCAAGTTGCGCGACAAGTTCCGCATCCGGACCAGGGCTCAGACATGATTGATGACGCCACCGATGTTGTGGCTTCGACGGCCAAGGCATTGGCTGCTATGAACAGTTTGGGCTCGAAGTTTGACAAACATAAATACCTGGCCAAGATATATTACATGTATGCTCTATAGTGTCTTTTGATTGAGACAGGCTGGAGTCTCGGAGTATACTGCTATGATACACAATACGTAGGGCGTTGGGCTAGCTTTTGTCTTTCAATTTGTTTGTTTGTTTTGCCCTTTATATAAATGGAAGGAAGGCGCGGCTTGCTTACAAGGTGTTTTGAGGATTGCACGAATTCGAACATGATTCTCTTGACAGCCCTGCCTTCGATACTGCTCGCACAAAACCGTGACTGTTGGGTCATGTCGACACAGGAGAATTGGCCGTGGCTTCTTTTGTCACTCTCTAGACAGGCTGTAATACAAATAGTCCCGCGCCGCTCTCAGCCGTGGCTTTACCTGCCACACCCATCCGCGGGTTCCTGTCGTGCGCCGTATAATCCAGCCACAAGCTCGCTTGTTCGCCGTCGGACAACAGCACCCGCCCCGGTTACCTTTCCCAGCCAACTGAGATCCCCTCCCCCATCTTTGCAGAACTGACGGCGTGCATCCGCCTCTTTTTTTTTTTCCGTGTGGCTTTCGTCTTTCGAGCTCCTCATGGTAGATGAGGCTTGGTGCTGGGAACGGGAAAGGGCGGGAGGGCTGAACGGGTTGGTTGTACAAACAGGCAATAGTCTGCGCGACCCTGAAGTACCATCTTTGGTCGTTTTCAGTGGCTTTTCATGGGATGAATTAAAGGCCCTTTTCCGTGTCCATGTCGGCTCCGAGAAGCCCTCTTTGCCAAGGGACGACTTTGGGATTGTCATTGCTACTTTCTCTGTTTCTTCAACGACTTGTCGGACGTGAAGCCTTTGTGGTACCTAGAGAAGAAGATGACAAGCCGTGCCCAAGATATTGCTCACCTAGGACACAGAAATCTGCTTTGAAGCTGTTTGTTAGACTACAATTACCGGCTGCGAGAAACACGATATATTAGGGCCATTGGCGACATTGGAAAGTAAGTCTCCCACGCAGAAGGTACGCCCTCGAGCCGCCAAGCGACGCAGCCGTTTGAGTCACCTGCAGAGAAATCAATCCTTCGCTTTCGAATATTCCTCTTTCTTTTTCTGATTCTTTGTCGACTATTCGGCCACTTTTCTTTTCTTCTTCTTCTTCTTCTTCTTTCGCCCTGGATCCTCTTACTGCTAGAACACCTCGGATTGCTCCAAGGACCTACGGCCGATCCCAACGACAACGCCTCCCCAAACATCCTACACTCTCCTGTGGCAGGCCGCCTTATTTTTTGCATCGTTTCTCGGGAAAAGGGAAATAATACTTAAAGCCTGACGTCTGGCTTCGAGGCAGCCTTCACGACGCCTTCTAAATCAGGCCATGACCTCGGCGTCGGATGGACCGATGCCAGCGCCCTTGGCTGGCCAGGTGATCAACGTCATTCTGTCTCTGGCGGCCACGAATGTGCTGACGCATTTTATGAGTGCGTAAATTTGCTACCAGCTTGGCATAAGTCGTCACTACATTGCGCAATGTTTGCTGTCAAGGCTAATCGTGATTTGAAATGTGTTTTAGCGCAGCGCATACTTGTCATCAAGGTCTGGCGACGACTACCCTTTGTTGCGTGGCGTACGTTTACGACGTTACCCCCGAAGGATTTAGCGACGGTAATTACTGACACCTGTATCGGCTGTTCGCAGTCGTCTTTGCCATATACATAGACTCCTATTGCTTCGTGTTCGCGACGGCTATGCTCCAACACGCCTTTGGAGTAAACCGCAACGTCATTATATGTCGCGGTGCAATTCTGCTATGTCTCGTATGCTACGTGACGACGAAGGTACGCTGAACAACTTTAAAGCTGATAATTCGAGCTGACCGAGTTTTTAGATTGTGAGTAGTCATCAAAGACTTGGCCACACGCTGTTCTGACATTGGCAGTTTATCTATCTATTCCTCGTTGAAAAAGCAGTAAGTAGATTGCTCATTCCAGCATTGACACTTGGCTAAGTTTTGGTAGTACGTTGTTCGAGGAGCTGTGAAGCGACGGTTGCAGTCGAAGTTATATATTTTTAACTCGTTCGGTATGTTGGGCGTGTACGTCGTGGTCGTCATTCTCAATTTTATCTTGTATGTTTTCACTAGTTCAATCTATTGGGTAAAGGCTAAAAATCGCAGTCGGATCGCTCGAATGGAAAACGGACAGTGCATCATCGGCATGCAGGAAATCTCCATGATCCCACTGATATCATTTGACGCCGTCGTCAATGTATATCTTACGATACTCTTTCTCAGACCATTGATGAGTAAGCTTTGGCAAGCAAATCACTTTGTAAAAAGCAAAGACTAAAGCTGAGAGTACAGACTTGCACTCGTATAAAAGCATGCCACAGACCCATGCCAATGCGAGACTTCGAGCGGTCGCCTTTCGGACCTTTGTAGGCTCGTGCTGCACGCTGGTGAGCAGTATTGTGTATGTCATTGCCTAGCCCAGAGAAAGTTCGAGAACTGACAAGACTAAGCAACCTATCTGTATTGATGGCGCTCAGGGGGGAGCCGGCCTGGATATGCCTCATGTGCTGTAACTGCGACAGTACGTAATTAATGGTCGGCTATTGTCTTTCCAGCTACTGACGGGGGCAGTATTATTCTCTGCTATTGTCATACAATGGGTGACATCGAAAGACAACGCTGGCACATCCATCAGCAGCTCTCTGGGCGTCTGTCATGGCAACGGGAACAACGGCCTTCATGGAAGGCCTGCCGTGGCGCTTAGGGACCAGAATCGCGCCTGGCACAACTTTTCGCCATGTCTTCTCGACGCGGCCAGCACGTCGCCACCGACGCCAGTCGAGTTGCCGCTCGTGACCCCGACGCACTGCTGCTCCCAAGGCGTCGAGTACGATGCCGAGTCGTGCGATTCGATGAGCATGACGGCGGCCAAGATGCTGGCAGCGGAGCATAAGCGCTCCGTCGTGGTCGTGACGACGACAATAGAGCGCGAAACCGCAGCCATTGGATCTTTGCAATCGCCGCCGTCTAAGCAGTCGCTGGGTAGGGACCGCAGCTCGACCGTCGACGTCGAAGTAGCGACCACCACAGTAGCGACCTTGAGCGAGGCGGAACGGGGCATCAAAGGTATCGCGCCGTGGACGGGTTATTCCCTTCGCGGGCGGTCATCGTCGTGATTTTGGAGTGGTCTTGGAGAGGGATCTAAAGAAGAAAGGGAAAGGGGCGGCTCTTGCGTCTGTGTCTGGTTACCTCGTCGCTGGGTGCGTGTCTATTTTGCAGAGACATCTTTTAATTCACCTCTATATCCTCGTATTGTCCCGAGAATTCGCAGATTATATTCATTTGTGCGTGTTTTTTTTTTTTTTTTTTAGCGATTCCGCTTTGCGAGGAGCACATGTATGATGATGTTGCCAAATTTGTTTAGGTACGCAAGCCTATTTACAAGGCGAATCGCGGCCAGCAACAGTGCGTCCTCTCGACTTTTTTGGTCAACAAGGCGGCAAAAAAAAAAAAAAAAAGAACGGCAAGAAAAAGGCA
>JAEIJG010000648.1:0-22090 GCA_037289395.1 Beauveria scarabaeidicola
TATACTAAGGTAAGTATATTTATCTTTAAAAGTCTATATAAAGTTAGTAAAGAACTTATCTTTTATATTATTATATTTCTTAGCTTTTATAAAGCTTTAGATAGCCTTACTAACCTTCTTTAAGGGGTCTTATTAGAAGTAAGAGGAAGGGGGGATTATAATATAGTCCTTATCCTATTTATTCCCTTATATAGTTCTACCTCTAGGTTATTCTTCTTTTCTAGGGTTATATCCTAGTAGTATTAGCTATTAATAGTAATTTCCCTTATTAGTTTATTAATAAAGAGGGTTAACCTTAATAAGGTTATCTTTACCTCTATTATTATCTTCTTCTTTATCTTAAGAGTTATTTAGTAGGTATAATATATTTAAAAAACTTAATTTCTCTAATACTTTATTACTAATAATAATTCTTTATTCTTCTAAGGTCTTTTATACTATCTTAGGTCTTAAAGTAATATCCTTCTTAATAGTTATTATAGATTAATAGGATAATCTTAATAATCTTAAAGATCTTAAAGATATTTAGCTTAACCCTTATATAGGTAATTTACTATATTATTTATAATTATTATCTTTCTTATCTTATTAGAGGAGTTTATCTTATTTAATAACTTTAAATAAAGTATTTATAATCTTAATACCTAATCTTTTATAAATATAGACTCTTTTTACTTATAATATATTTCTAATTACTATTTAGATCTCTTTATTTATATTATTAAAGATTTCTTTTAGCTAGTCTAAATAGGTTAATTAGAAGTATTTATATATAGTTATTAGTATATTTATTACTAGGTTATTCTTATAGTAGTTAATTAGATATACCTCTATACTATTAATTTCTCTTAAGTACTATTCTAGGTTATTATAAGTATCTAATATCTATAAAAAGTATAAGGCTTTATTTATTATATACTAGAATTAGTATACTATAGTATTAGTTACTAATTACTAAGGGCTTTTAGCTCTAGCTTTACTTTTTAAGATAGGGGTTTTTAATAGTTTATTTATTATTATCTTTATTCTTAGTTAGGAGGCTAATAAGGTTAGTATTAGAACTTATTATTTTTATCTAGTTAGCTTTTATAGTTATATATTATTATCTTAATATATATTTTATCTTCTTAGTTTATAAGGCGTTAATTTATTAAGAGGTATTATATAATAGTATTATAATTATATTAGATAATAAGGAGAGAAGGTATTAGGCTTCCCTTTTCTAATTTATATAGTACTAATTTATTAAAAAAGGGGTACTATTTAATCTCTTTAGTTAATATAAGCTAAGGACTAGTTACCTCTTATATATCTCTTCTAGAGCCTTATTAGTCTATAGTTAGTCCTTAAGGATAACTACTAATTAGTGTTAGAATAGGGTGGGTTTTAGTAGTCTTAATTAAGTAATATAAAAAGGGTTTTATTTATATATTATTAAGGCTATTTATAGTTAAGTTATTATAGCCTCTATAGCTTTTAGATAAAGTGGGGCGAATTAGCTCTTCTAAAGTGTAACTAGCTATTACCTAAGGTACTTATATAATTAGCCACTTAAGCTAGTGCCTTAAGCGATAAATATAAATTAATAAAAAAAGATAATATCTTTAGAGTAATATTATTATAAGAATAATATAATATCTTTTATACTTTTAATAATTTAGTTAAAAGTAAAAAGATAATAAAGTAAGTTTATAAGGAAAAATAGTTAATATATATAAATATTAGCTTATAATTAAGGCTAAGTAAGAGCTAAGGTAAAAAAAGGTTAAGTATAGAAGAACTAAGTATTATTAATAAAATAAACTAAGGTAAGAGTTATATTAGGGTTAAAATAGGGCTAATTAAGCTAAATATTAGTCTTATTACTAAAAGAATAAAAAAGAAGGGCTTACCTAGACCTTTAGTAGCTATAAGATAAAGCTACTTTAGAGTTATAATACCTTTATTATTATCTAAGCCTAGGTTAATAACTAGCCCCTAGTTATTACTAGGGGCTATAATAAGTATAATAGGGGTTATAAGCGTAATAAGCATAAGGGCGAGGTTAATAAGTATAATAGGTATATCTATAGGGGTAGTAGGGGCTAGGCCTAGGGCTAGGCTAGGGTTAGTAGGGATAGTGGTATTTACTAAAACTCCTAATTAATAGGAGATATAGTATAGCTCTAATAAAATATTAAAGAGTAAGGCCTAGTTAGCTATAATAAGGGGCTAACTAGGGCCTATAGGGTTAGTGGTAGGGGTAGGGGGTGTAGTGGTAGTGGGTATAGTAGGTATAGTAGTGATAGTAATAGAGGGGTGAACCCCTCTCATAGTATAGGCCTAGTCCTAGGCCTCCTTAGTGGTAATACTACTAGTGTTATAGTAGGCCTAAGATATAGCTAGTATTAACTACTTAAAAGTAAGATTAGCTAAGACTACTACTAGAGTAGTTATAAGGTAGTCTTATAGCTAGCCCTAGATAGTAGTTATACTTTCCTTAACTATAGATAGTACTTATTATAATTAACTATTAGGGTTAACTTAGGACTAGAGTAAACTTACTTAGGGGTAATATTACTTTATTTATATATACTTAGTATATAAACTAGTTTTAGCTAAACTTATTAATAAAAGAAGATTAAAGCTAGGCTAGGAGTAATATATATATATAAGCTAAAAATAAGTTAACTTACTAGTATTTTTTATTTAACTAATATAATAACTATAAAAAGTAACTTAAGAGTTACTTTACTTAGGCTTAGGGTTATCCTAAGGTAAGAGTTTATTTCCTTTAATTATCTTAGTAGTAAGATAGTAATAAAGCTATACTAATTAGTTACTAAACTAGGGCTAATAAGGAAGGGGAGTAGCTTATTATAGTAAGAGTTAGGGGGGGGTATAGATTTATTAATAAAAATCTTACTAAGGTTAAGAGGGGGACTAGGGCTAGCTTAGGCTAGATTAAAGGGAATAGTTTACTTACTTAAGGGTAATAGTAGTAATATAGTACTTCCTATATATAGTTAACTTAAATCTATAAATAAAAGGTATTATAGGTATAATTAGATAATATATAGGGATAATAAGGGAAAAGTATAGGTAAGAAGAAGGGAGATATATAATTAATATAATTATTAAAAGAAGAAAAATAGGCTTAGAATTAAGGAATTAAGCCTCTTTTATCTTTACTAGTTAGCTAGTAATAATAATAAATTAACTAGGTAAAGACTAATAAGTAGTTATTATATTAATTATAAGAGGATATATAGGGATAGTATAGTAGCTAGTATAACCCTAAGGTAAACCTAATATATAAGTTACTAAGTATATTTATATAGTATTTATAGAATAATAATAAATATAAATATAGCTATTATAAGTATATAGGGAAGTATACTAGAGATAAGAAGTGCTAACTAGGCTATTATAAAGATAAAGAGATACTTACTAGGGGATGATTTAGCCCTAATAGAACGCCCTTTTTTCTTATACCTAGATTAGCTAGATTAGCTAAGAAGGGAAAAATTAAGCCCCCCCTATACTCTTAAAGCGCCCTTAGAACTAAATTAGAGGATAAAGCTAGGAGTGCTAACTTATAACTAAGGGCCTAACCTAGACTTAAGCTAGTAACCTAGCTAATACCCCCCCCTAAGAAACTTAATTAAGAAGAGGGGCCTTATAGGACCTTATTAGAAGCTAATATAAGACTAAAGTAGTTAAAAAGAAATAAGGGTTTTCCTCTAGGGATTCTAGTTTTTCTTTTACTTATAAATAATAGCGGGACTAAATAGATATATAGTCTAATTAGTATAAATAAATAATAATAATATACCCTTATAGCTAATAAGTATTATAATAAGCCTAAGGTAATAATAACCTAAGTAAGACTAAAATTAGAGAGAGAACTAATTAATAAACTCTTCTTTTTAATTAAAGATAAATTTAAAAATAAGGTAAAGGAAATATAAACTAAGTATAAGTAAACTAAGGCCTAAAATAAGGCTAAAGTAGCCCTAAGGGGGACTAATACCCTAATTACTTAAGAGGTAGTTTAAGTTATTATAAAAAAGATAATTATATAAATACTTAAGAAGAGCTAGAGTATTAGTTAACCTTAGCTTCTAACTAGCTTATAATTATATACTATAGTAATAATAGCCTAGGACTAGGCTAGTCTTAGGGTTAAACTAGTTCTTATTAGATATAAAAAAGAACTAGTTATTAATATTAGAGGATATATATAAGAAATTAAAAGCTACTCTTTATAAAAGATTATTATAGTAGTTAATAAGGCTATTATCAGGGCCTAGATAGCGCATAGCAAGGAAGAGGCACCAAGAGTATAAGTAGCTTGTGGCGGGGATATAGGGTATAAGTATAGACATAGGGCTTAGTCACGTGGGGAGTATATAAGTACTTAGTCATATCGTTAATATAACTAAGTATTAATAAGGCAGCGATAATTCTTATAACTATAGGTAACCTACCTTTATATATAGCTAAATATAAGTACTTTTCTTATTATAACCTTATAAGATTATTATTATAAACCTATCTAATAGGTAAGGAGACTATAATAAAATCACTATAGTTATATATAATAGATAATAGTAAGGAACTACTAGTAAAGAAGATATAATAATATAAGATCTTATTAGGAAGTATATTAAGGGAATACTTTAAGATATTAGTAATATATCTTTAGTAATAAAAGTCTTAAGTAACTTAAAGATAATTAATAATACTCTTATAAAGGAGGAGCTATAAAGCTACTTTATATAAATAGCTAGTATATAGTAATATAAGAAAATAATAAAGTTATTATAGAAGGCTAAAAAGGGGGAGAATATTATACTTAGACTAGATCTTAAAGTACTACTAAAAAAGGAAAAATAGAAGAATATAATAATAATATAACTTCTTAGTATATACTTTAAAGGGAAATTATATATTAAATACTAAAACTTTCTAATAATACTTTAGACTTACTTTAAAATAAATATAAATAATTATATAAAAGACTAAGAAAAGGTAATATATATAACTCTTTATTTATAAGGAGAGGCTTAGAAGTAATAAAGTAGCTACTTTAAAGATACCTTAGTAAGGAAGTATAAGGGTTTTATATAAGAGGAATTTTATATATAGTATAAAAATAAGCTAGGAAGTAAGGATATTAAGGCTTAAAGAGTAGTATAAGTACTTATTATATACTAATAAAAAGACTCTAAGTTAGTAAGAGAGTACCTTTAATACTTTAAAGATATAATACTAAAGCTACTAGATATATTAACTTTAAGTATAAAGATAGTATAAATAATAAAGTATATATAGGAGTAAATTAAGATAACCTTAAGTAGTAATAATATACTTATAATATAGAAGCTACTAGAGTCTTAGGTAGAAAATATAAAGAGAGTAATAGGTATAATATACTAGACTAGAAGAATAAGGATAGTAGGGTTACTATAGGGGACTTTATAAGGACTAGTAATACTATAAGGAGGCACTAGTGATATTATAGGATATTTTAAGTATAAAGGGGTAAGATATATTTAGAGGGACTATATAATACCTTATTACTTAATCTATTAATACTAGTTATATATAATAATAAGGTATATAGATAGTAACTCTACTTTACTTAAATAGATAGTAAGTAATAAACCTTCTATAATATTACTAAATAATATACTAGTAAAGTAGATAAGATTAGAAGACTAAGATTAATAAGAAGCCTATTACTAATTATACTTAAAGAAGGAGATTATAGTAAAGATATATTAAAGATAAAGCTAGGAAACTATACTAGTCTTCCTAGATATAAGAAGTAACTTTAATATAATAAATAAAAGTCTAGTAACTAAAGATTAAATTTAAAAGCTAAATATAGTAAACTTACTAATAAATCCCCTTAAGTTAATAAAGTCTTATTATATATATAAATAAATAATAAAGATATTATAGATTATAAATAACTTAGGTATTAAAAGGGAGTAATAAATACTATTTATAGTTATAAATACTTTATTATAAATAATATTAGGCTTATAGTAATATATTAAAGAGAATATTATATAGTAATATAAAGAAAAGAAGTAGAACTTTCTTATCTAATAAAAAGATATTAAGTTAGTTATAAGCCTAAGGGAACTTTATAAAGTAACTAAGGAGGTAAAGATATATATAATAATAGTAAAAGAATTAGAAGAGAAGGGGAAGGAAAGAAGTAAGGAGATAGTAATCTTAAAGGAATATTATAACTTTAGCTAGGTATTCTTAGTAGAAGAGGTAATAAAGTTACTAACTCTTAATAGACTAATATATATAATTAAGATTAAGGATAAGAAAATACCTCTATAAGGACCTATTTATATATTTTTTATAAAAGAGCTAGATAAACTTTATAAGTTTATAGATAAGGGACTAAAAAGGAGTTAGATCTATTAGTCTATAAGCCTAGTAAGAGTACTTATACTATTTATATTAAAGAAAAGAAGTAAGTTATAACTATATATTAACTATTATAAGTTAAATTAAGTAACTTATAAGAACTATATATTATTACTATTAATTATAGAAATCTTAGATTATATTAAAAGAGTAAGAGTCTATATAAAGCTAGATATAAAAGATACCTATAAATAGCTATATATTTATAAGGGTAATAAGTAGAAGATAGTATTTTATTATTATTATAAATACTTTAAGTATATAGTCTTACTATTTAGACTAATAAGGGCGCTAGTGTTATTCTAAGAATATATTAACTATATACTATATAAAAAAATTAATTATATTTATATAATATACTTTAATAATATCTTAGTATTTAGTAAAGATATTATAGAGTATATATAGTATATCTACTAGGTACTAGTAAAGCTTAGAAAAGCGAAGTTATACTTAAACCTTAAAAAGTATAAATTTAATATAACTATAGTAAAATTCCTAGGTTTTATAATAAAATAAAAGAAGATTACTATAGACTAAGAATATATTAAGGCTATTATAAGCTAGCTAGAGCCTAATAGTGTTAAGGAGATCTAGTTATTTTTAGGGTTTATAAGGTTCTACTAATAATTTATTAAGAACTTTAGTAAGATTACTTTATTACTTATAGAAAAGATAAAAGAAAATATAAAAGAGAGGTTTTAATTAAGTACTAAAGAGCTTAAGGTCTTTTTAAAGCTAAAGCTAGCCTTTAGTAAAGCCCTAATACTAGTGTAGTTTAACTAAAAAGCGCTAACTTAGGTAGAAATAGATATATTAGACTTTATAATTAAGGTAGTATTATTATAACTATAAGGAGGTCACTAGTACCCTATAGTATTCTTATTATAAAAGCTCTATAGAGTAGAATTAAGATATTAGATACTTAATATAGAAATATTTATAATACTAATAACGTTTTAATAATAAAAGCACTACTTAGTATATCTAGCTTATATAATTAACATTATTATAAACTACCTTAACTATAGTTACTTTATAAAGAAGAAAAACCTTATTTATTACTAGGTAATAACACTAGATAAACTATCTCCTTTTAACTTTAAGATTACTTTCTAGCTAAGGAAGTTAAACCTAGCTAATATATTATTAAGAAGAAAAGACTATAATAATAATAAAAAAGCTAAGGTATAAGGAAGTAGTATAATCCTAGGTTTCTTATAGTGGTTTTATAGGGAAGGTAGTAATATAAAGAAAAAGGAGTATTAACTAAGGCTAGTAAGAATAATAATATAGTTATATAGTAAAAAGGTAGTTAGAATATAAGAAGATAGTAATAGAGATATAAGGTTAACTAAAAAGGAAGCTTAGACGCCTCTAGTAAATAAGATATAAGAATACTAGTAGAGGGATACTTTTATAGGGATAATATAAGGAAGAATTTAAGAAAGTAAAGAAGATAATATAATTATATAAAGAGGATACTAGAATATAAATAACTATAAACTCTTATATAAGAATAGAAAAGTATTTATATTAGTAAGGATAAGGTTAGAGATCTTATAGTTATATTATAATAACCTTATAATAGGCTACTAGGGGGTATATAAGATAGGGAAGTAAATTAAATAATAATTCTTCTAGTAGTTACTAAGAAAGAATATAACTATATATATTACCTTATATTATATCTATTAGATTATAAAAGAAAGGTAGTACTAACTATATAACTACCTTATAATATTACTAATACTAGACTAGCTTTTTAAGGAAATTATAATAGATATAATTACTAGCCTCCTAGAGGTTTAGGGAGATAGAGGAAAGTAAAACACTATCCTAGTAATAGTAGATAGGCTTAGTAAGTATAATATCTATATTACTATAAATAAAAACCTTACTAGTAAAGGGCTTATAAATATTATTCTTAAGAAGGTTATAATATATTATAAGATACTAAAAGGTATTATATTAGACTAGGGATCTATCTTTACCTCTAGGTTCTAGTAAAGCCTCTACTACCTACTAGTAATTAAGTAGTAACTTAGTATTATATTCTATCCTTAGATAAATAGCTAAATAGAGTAAATAAACTAAGTAATAGAATACTACCTATAGATATTCTATATTATAGATTAATTAGACTAGCTATTATACCTTCTAATAATATAATTTATATATAATATAAGGATATAAGTATCTACTAGTAAGACCCTAGTAAAGATATTATTAGGGTATAACCTAGTAATCCCTATACTATTAGGTTTATAAGATATAATAAATATTTAAGTAAGGTCTAAAGTAAGATTATAGGAGGCTACCTAAGAAGATATAATAAAACACCTATAGAGAGCCTAGTAGGCCTAAGTGTAATAGTATAATAAAGAAAGAAAAGAGAAGTTATTTATAGTTAGTAACTAAGTCCTCTTATTAATAAAAAACCTATACTTATAGTAACTATACTAGAAGCTTATAATAAAATATATAAGACTATATAAAATAATAAAATAAGTAAGGATAAGTAAGCTAGTATATTAAATAAGCTTACCCCTTAAGTTATAAGTTTATAATATCTTTAATATAAACTTATTAAAACTATATAATAGATAATTAGGTTAAGATAAAGAAGTAAATAATAAGGTATTAAAAGAGGAAGATAAGTATAAGGTTAAGAAAATTATAAGATATAAGTATAAGGGGAAAAGACACTTATTTTAAGTAAAGTAAGTAAGCTATAATAATAAGGAGAACTCCTAGTTAAGATAAAGTAACTTTATTAAAGGAGTTATAGTTAAGGAATATAAGGAATAGTTATAAGGATAAAGAAGGAAGTAATAAGTAAGTAGTAAAGAAGTAGGGGATATAAGGGGAAAACTAGAATAACTAATTATAATTTAGTAGTAAGTTTATAATAAAGAAACTATAGCCTAGGTCTTTTAATTATTTAGTAAGTAAGTAATATCTTTATTATAAGTATAATAATAAAAGTAAGGTCTTTAATATATAGTAAATATATTATAATATTACCTTATACTAGTAAGGAAATAATAAAATAAAATCTTAGGGAGGAAGTTATAATAGAGTTATAAGAGAGTAATAAAGAAGCTATATCCCCCCTATTTAAGAGTAGGAGAAGCCTTAGGGTAGTTATTAGGAGTATCTTACTAGGATATAGTAAATATAGTAGTTATAGCCTTAGCCTTATAATAAGTTTACTTATAAGTATATTAAATATTTATACTAATAAACTTAGTAAACTTAAAGCCCTTAGGTAATAAGGGTATAAGGGAGAATTTAAGTCTATAAGCTTAATACTATTATAAGTTAGTAGGTAGAGGATATTATTATTATTTATATACTCCTATTAGTCCTATAGGACTATTAAGTACCTTAATAATAACTAGTATAAGAAAAACTATAGTTAATATCTATCCTAGCGCCTTACCACGCCTAACCTATACCTAACCTAGGTAAAAACCTATACTCTTCTTATACCTATAGTAGTTATTATTACTTCTAGTAGGTATTAATTATTAATATATCTTATTTTATTAGTATAAGTTCCTAGGCTACCCTTAATATATATACCACTCTTTACTTTCTAAGATACCCTATACTAACTAGATATATTATTTTACTTACCTATAGTATATACTCTAAAGTCCCTTTTAAGTCCCTAAAATATTATCTATATATAGTTATATATAATTTTATATTATTATTATAATAGCTATTATAGTGTAGTAGTTAGCGTGCGCCTAATAACTTTTTTTACTAAGCTGACCCCGTGGTTACCCCTCTTTGTGCCCTATTTAAACCCTTATAGTATCACTCACTTTTAGTGCACTAGACTTTTAGGATAAACAGAGAATCGAAAAGGGGTGCCTCCGGCTAGATTCGAACCAGCGATCCGTGTGCTGACCCACACAGAACTCCCTGGTACAGAACCACTATACCACGGAGGCGTAGGTAGGGGATAGTAAAGACACTATAAATATATAGTAAGGTATTAGAAACTAGAAGTGAGGTAGTAGAGATACTTAAGCTAGGATGTAGTGACGGTAGTAGTAGTCTTATAGTTAGCTTCCTATATAGTAGTAGTAATAAGGTTAATAATAGGCGTAGGAGTAGGAGCGAGGATATTAGAAGTAAGCTATAGGGTAGTAGTGGTAGTAATAGCCTATATAGTCACTACTTAGCTAATATAAGGAGACTAATAGTAGTAAGCTCTTACCTTAGTTATAGTAAACCTATAGTAATTAGTAATAACTTAGTAACTAAGAGACTTTTAAGTAGCTTATAGAGTATTAATAATAAAGACTAAGTAGGGTTATAGTTAATATATAATAAGGGGGGTATTATAGTACTAGTAGTCTTAGAATAAGCTATATACTTATTACTTACTTTTAGTAAGTATAAGATAGTTCTTATTACTATAGAGATACTTTATATACTTTAGAGATCTAGCTATATAGTAGTAAGTTAATAAAGAACTAAGGGAGAGGATATAGTAACCTACTTAATTAGCTATAATAGTCTTCCTAAAACTAGGAGCTATAGACTATATAATATAAGTAGTAAATATAGGTATAATTAAACCTATAAGTATATAGTAAGTTAGTAAGGAGGAGATAGTAGGGATAAAGGGTATATATAAGGGGCTTATATCCTAAGTATTAGAAGAGAGTTAATAGGGAGGGAGTAATAGAGATATAGTAAGGTATTTACTTATATTTAGTTATAACCGCTACTATAGTAATAGCCTTAGGTTAAGGCGTAGGGTTAGACCTATAAGGTTATAGTTAGTAGACTATAAGACTATAGGGAGGATAAATATATATAAAAAAGGTATAATATAATAAGAAAGTAATTAAGTAGTAAGGAGTATAAAGTAATAATATAATAAGGGAATAAGGAGAGAACTATATAGAAACTAGAAGGGATACTATAGGTTAGTAAAGAATAGATAGTAAGAATATAAGGAACTAGTAATAAAAAAAGGTAAAGAAGAAAGAAGGCTAAGGTAAGTATAAAAAGCCTAGGTATAAAGGTAAGATACTACTAAAAGGCTTAAATATATTAAAATTAATATTTTTAAGCTAATATAAGGTAATTAAGCTAGGAAAAGATACTTAGGAGAATTATAAGTATAAGGTAGTAATAATATAATTAGAATAAAAGGGGTAGACTATAAGGAGGTAAGGAATTTAATATATATAGATTTTAGTAAAGATAAAGAAAAGAAGAAAAAGAAAGAGAGAGAGAGGTATTATAAAGAATACCTTTAAGGGTATATAGTAAAATATATAATATAATAGCTATTTAAAATATAAAGGTTAAAAAAAATAAATATAAACTAAAATAATTATAAATCTATAAGGAAATAATAAATAAATAGTATTAATATAAGGAGTTAATAAATAAGATATATATAATATAATAAGATATATATATATAATAAATAAAAAATAAAAAAATAAAGAGATAAGAGAAAATAAAGTATATATAAGAAAGAAGTTATAAGAATAAAGTAAAGAGAATAGTTAAAGAATAAACACTAAGAATAATATTATAAGTAAATATAAAGGTAGTAAATAGAGCGGAAATAGTAATATATAATAAGGGCGTAAGTTACTAGGAGGACGTAGAACTAAGGTAAGGAGGACACTATAACTATAAGAGGAGAGGAGATAGGAGGGGGTGGCTATATATAGAGCGCTAGAGATAGCGCTAAGAGAGAGGGGGTAGCCTATTAGGGCCTAAATAATATATAGTAAGGAAGAAGCACTAAAAGTATAGGTAGCTTATAGCGGGGATATAGGGTATAAGTATAGATATAGGGCTTAGTTATATAAGGAGTATATAAGTACTTAGTTATATTATTAATATAACTAAGTATTAATAGGGTAATGATAATTCCTATAACTATAGGTAACCTACCTTTATATATAGCTAAATATAAGCACTCTTCTCACTATAACCTTATAGCTATTTAGGCTAATACTATAGTAGTAATATATTACTTCCCCTCTAGAGATATAGTCCTAACCTTTTATTAAGAGGTAAAGAAATATATAAAAGATAAACTCTAAGTAAAGGTTATATTTAGCCTAAAGATAACCCTCTCTTAATAAGTATATACTATAGTAATTAAAGTAATATTACTTAATAAGATCTTATAAGATACTACTAACCTTATAATAATACTCTTAGCCTTTAATAAGGTAAATATTATTATTATAAAGATATATTATCCCTAACTTAAGTTTAAAATATAAGCCTTTTTTATTATTAGAATATATAATACTAAAATAATAAACTACCTTTATAAGTAAGGGGTCTTTTTTAACTCCTAGGTCTTCTAATATAAGCCTTTCTTAGATATAATCTAGCCCCTATAGTACTTTAAGTATTATTAGTATAGTTATATAAATAGGTTTTATTAAAATAAAAAGTAATATAGCTAATATACTTATTAGACTTATATTAGGTTTAAGTTATACTTAGTAAAAAAAGATAATAAGAAAGAATAATATCTTAACTATAAAGGTAATTACTTAGTATAATCCTAAGATTACCTTATTATAAGGTAATACTAGGGCTATACTTAGGAGGTATATTATTTCTAACTAATAGAGTTTAAGAGCTACTACCTTAGGGAAGAAAGATATTTAAGGTCCTTAAGGGCGTTATTACCCCTAAAGAGAGTTAGGAGTATATAGTATTTAAGAGGATAGCCCCTAGATCTCTCCTCCTTAACCCTAATCTAAAGACCTTTCCTAATATAGACTAATATACTAAACTTTAACTTTATTAACCTTAAAATAAAGTCTATAAACTTAAGGTTATTAGTTAAGATTCTATAGTATAAAACCCTTATACTTATTATAAGTAAAGACTAGCTATATTAAATATTATTATTAGCCTTAGTATTTATAGTTTAATTATAAAGTAAATTATTATTTTTATTATTTTTATTATTATTAATAATCTTAGAATTAACCTAGGATATAATTATAATTAAACTAGTCTAGCTTAAATAACTAAATAAGGATTTTCTTATAAAATATTTATAAAGATAATAATAATATCTAACTAGCCCTTTATTAAGAGAATAACCTAGATATTATTATAATTTAAGAGGTATTACTAAATAGCCCTTTACTTACCCCCTCCTTAGCTCTATATTAGTGCTTATAGGGGGGGGGTAGGTAATAACTTATATTTATAAAAAGGTTAATAAAGTATTATAAGAAGTAATAATTAGAAAGGATATATATTATATTAAATTCCTTAATAACCCCTTTATCTTTATAAGTATTTACTTTAAGCTAGATATAGATTTATATAGACTCTTAAGTAAAATCCTATTAAAAAAGAAGATCTTATATATAATAATAAAAGACTTTAACCTTTATTACCTCTCTTAGGACCTTTATAGTAGAAAGTCTTTATTTATAGATAATATAATTAAGGCCTTTATATATATTAAAACTATATTAGTTATACCCCTAAGGATAATAATATAATATTATTATAATTATTATATAAATACCTTAGACCTTTTTTAGGCCTCCCTAGTATTAAAAGGTAAATATATAATACTAGACTAAAATCTAGTTAAGTCTAATTATATCTTATAATTATTAGAGCTTTAGGCCTATAAGTTAAAGGGGAATAAGCTAATAAAGAAATAAAAAAAGATTAATATTAGTCTTACCTTAGCTAAGGTAATAGCCTAGCTCTTAGCTATAACTAAACTACTAATAGTAAGACCTTTAGAGATAAAGGTAATATATAAGTAGCTTATACTAGTAATAGAAGATATTATCCTTAAGGCTATTTTTATAGTAGGCCCCCCTTAGACTAGGAGGTTAGAGTAGTAGAATTAAAAAACTAACTAGGTAGTTACTAAGATAAAGAGGGCCTAAAGGTAGGTATAAAGGTTAGGAAATAAAGTAAACTAGGAGATTATATATAAAATAAGAAAGGCCTAGTCCTAGGCCTTAGCTAAAGTATAAAAAGTAATTTAAAGAATATACCTTAACTTATTAGATAATATACTAATATTATAGAAGTAATATAAATAAGTAAAAAGGTTTATAATAAGATATATAACTAATATAATCTTAGAGCTAGTTTACTTAGGCTATAATACCTTAGTATAATTAAGGAAGGAGAAGGTAGAGGTTTTAGCTTAAAAGTTCTTTCTAGCCCTAATAACTATTAGTCCTAAGCCTAGGTATAATATAACCTTAGTTTATAAGCTAGATACTTTTAGACCTTTATAAGATAAAATAGAAATTCTTATAAAAGTTATAATAAATAAAGTTAAAGATATACTTAAAGGCTATATAGCCTAGAATACCCTAGGTCTAAATAAGGTCTTATATAGGCTCCTAAAGGCCCTAGCCCCCCCCCTTTATAAGATACTAGTAAAGCTCTTTAATATATTACTATAGTCTAGATACTACCTAGCCTAATACTAAGCTAGTTTTACTATAGTTCTCTAGAAGCCTAAGAAGACCTTAGATAATCTCTAAATAATAAGAAGATAATAACTAATAACCCTCCTTAATATAATAAGTAAGCTATTTAAGAAGATTCTTATTACTTATATTATAACTATAATAGAGATATACTAGCTTCTTCTTAAGGGTTAGATAAAGAATTAAAGGTATAGGTTAATAAAAATAGTAATTATAATAGTTATTAAGCTAGTCTATATAACTTAAGCTTAAGATAAGGCTATATTACTTCTTTAGCTAAATATAGTTAGAGTCTTTAATAATATTAACTATAAACTATTTATTTAAAAGCTTTATTAGTTAAGTTACTTAAAGAAGATCCTTAACCTTATTTAATCCTTCTTTAATAAAAGAATAAACTAGCTTTAGATTAATAGTAATATAATAAAAGAAAAGGTAGTCTAGTATAAAGTCCCTTAAAGCTTATTACTATCCCTAATCCTCTTTATCTTCTTTATAAGTTTATTATATAAAGCCCTTAAGATAGCCCTAAATCTATATATAATTAACTTTATAGATAATATAAACCTATTATATATAAAGAAGAATTATAATAAAACTAAGTCTTAGCTAGAAAGTATTTAGATTATATATAAAGATTAGATAAGAACCTATTAACTAAGTTTTTTTATATTAAAGTTTAAGTTATTATACTTCTAATATAAATAAGCCTTAGATCTAGACCCTTTTATATTTAGAAGTAAGGTAGTAGAGATATTAATAGATATATATCTCCTTAAAGTAATACTATTAATAAGGTTAAGATAATAAAAGTAAGTTAAGTCTATATTAGAGAAGGTCTAATTTATACTTTAAGCCTTATAGCTAATAATAAGAAAGTTATAAAGCCTAAAGGTTAAAGAAATAATAAATATTTACCTTTAAGGAATTTATTTAATTATATTATTTAAAGTAATAATATAATATAATCTTATAGCTAGCCTTATATAAAGCTTAATTAGGCCCTTTTAAGAGTTATAGGTAAGGTACTTAAGGGTGGTTAGAGGAGCCTTTAAGGCTACCCTTACTTATTATATAAAAATAAAGCTTAGTATATTATTAGTAAATATTTACTTAATAATATAAAAAAGTAAAACTCTTAACTAATAAGAAGCTAATAGGGCTATAGCCTAGCTCTAGTATATTATTATATAGGTATTATCTTTAGTCTTACTTTACTAAAGTAATAATAAATAAATCTTATTACTAATAAAAGACTTATATTAGAACCTACTAAAGATAAGTAAGGGGATATTAAAGGGGGATTAGTATATACTTAAGGCTTAAGCTAACTAGATATAAAGAGTAAAATAAGAGTATAAGGAAACTAAGAGCTAGAGGTAAGTAAAATAGCTTATTTTATTTTTAATTTATAAGCCTTTATAAACTAGATATAAGGCTAAGATAATTTTACTCCTTTACTTATTATAGTATATTAATTTTATTATAATATAATTATAAATAAAAAAGATTAAGCTAAATACTTTCTTCTATAAGTAATAAATATCTAAATATAATATAAGAATATATTAATATAAATATAAAGTAAAAGATATTTATTATATACTTCTTTAATATAAACTTATAAGCTAGGATTATAATTAATATTATACCTTTATTATAATATTATTAAATAATATATCTTTATAAGTAAAAAACAGCGTATAACTATATTAAGCCTAATCTAGTGATAAAATTAGAAAATAACTTATTAGATAATTAAAAGCACTTAAATCTACCCCTAGATAATATTAGCTTAGAGTTACTTTACTAGGGGTAGTTATAGTAGCTAATTTACTACTAGAGACACGCCTAAATATGTCCCTATAATAGAACTACACTATAGTAAGCCTAATATAGCTATAACTAGATAGAGGATAAGATCTAAAAGAGAAATTATTAATAAGCTCTTTTTTTTAATTAAGGATAAGTATAAAGACTAGGTAAAGGGGTTATAATCTAAATATAAATAAATATAAGCCTAAGGTAAGACTAAGATAGTCTTAATAAGAATAAATAACCTAGTTAACTAAGAAATAGTCTAAGCTATTATTAAAAAAATAATTACTTAGATACTAAAAGAGAGCTAGAGTAGTAGATAGCCTTAATTACTATCTTAAGTATAATCTTATACTAAAGTAGTAGTAATATAAGGCTAGATTAGCCTTAGAGTGAAACTAGTCTTAGTAAGGTATAAATAGGAGTTAATTATTAATACTAGAGAGTATACCTAGGAGATTAAAGACTACTCCTTATAAGAGGTTATTATAGTAGTTAATAGGGTAATCTAGGTAAATACTATAATAATAATATATTATCTCCTCTTAAGGGATATAGCCTTAACCTTTTATTAGGAAGTAAAGGAATATACTAAAGATAAGCTTTAGGTAAAGGTTATATTTAGGCCTAAGGTAACTCTCTCTTAATAAATTTATACTATAGTAATAAAAGTAATCTTACTTAGTAAGATTCTATAAGATACCTTTAACTTTATAATAATACTCTTAGTTTTTAATAAGGTAAATATTATTATAATAAAAGTATATTACCTTTAGTTTAAGTTTAGAATAAAGGCCTTAATAATTATTAAAACCTATAATATAAAAATAGTAAATTACCTTTATAAATAAAAAGTCTTCTTTAACTCCTAGGTATTCTAATATAAGCCCTTCTTAGAGATAGTATAGCCTTTATAATACTTTTAATATTACTAATATAACTATATAAGTAGGTTTTATTAAAATAAGAAATAATATAGCTAGTATATTTACTAGACCTATATTAAAACTAAGTTATATTTAACTAAAAAAGATAATAAGAAAGAATTATACCTTAACTATAAAGATAACCACCTAGTATAGTCCTAAGACTACCTTATAATATAATAGTACTAGGGCTAAGCTTAGGAGGTATACTACTTTAGGCTAATATAATTTAAGAGCTATTACTTAAGCCTAAATAAAGAGAGACCCCTAAGGTCTTTAAGAATATTATTACCCTTAAAGAGAGCTAGGAATATATAGTGCTTAAGAGGGCGCCCTTTAAGACCTTCCTTATTAGCCCTAGTTTAAAGGCCCTTCTCTATATAGACTAATATATTAAAGTTTAACTTTATAAACCCTAGGGTAAGGTTTATAAGCCTAGTATTATTAACTATTCTATAATATAAGAGTATTATACTTACCCTAGGAGAAGATAGGGCTAGGTAGGTATTATTATTAGCCCTAGTACTTAGGGAATATAATTATACTTAGGGGAACTTACTCTTACCTTTACTACTATTACTAATAGCTATAAAGTTAGTCTAGGATATAATTATAACTAACCTAACCTAGCCTAGATAACTAAATAAGGATTTTATTATAAAATATTTATAAAGATAATAATAATATCTAACTAGCCCTTTATTAAGAGAATAGCTATAATATTATTATAATCTAGGAAGTATTACTAAGTAGCCCCCTACTTACCCCCGCCTTAGTACCTTACTAGCGCTTATAGGGGGGGGGAAAGATAGCTATATATATATATAAAAGGATTAAGAAGTTATTATAAGAAGCTATAGTTAAGAAAGATATATACTATATTAGTTTCTCTATAAACCCTCTTATCCTTATAAACCTCTATATTAAACCTAGTACTAACCTATATAGGCTCTTTTATAATATCTAGGTGAGAGAGGCCTCTTAAGTAGTGGTTAGAGACTTTAACCTCTACTACCCTTCTTAAGATCTCTATAGTAGGAAATCTATATTTATAAATAATATAATTAAGACCCTTACTAATATTAGGACTATACTAGTTATACCCCTAGGGATAGTAATATAATTCTACTATAACTACTATATAAGTACCTTAGACTTACTCTAGGCTATATTAGTCTTATAAGGTAGGTATATAACCCTAGACTAGAATCTAGCTAGGTTAGATTATATCTTATAACTATTAGAACTTTAAGCCTACTAAATAAAAGGGAAGAGGCTAATAAAGAAATAGGGGATAATTAATACTACCCTT
Source organism: Beauveria scarabaeidicola (assembly GCA_037289395.1). Taxonomy (NCBI): domain Eukaryota; kingdom Fungi; phylum Ascomycota; class Sordariomycetes; order Hypocreales; family Cordycipitaceae; genus Beauveria; species Beauveria scarabaeidicola. Next base: position 18,981 of record JAEIJG010000648.1, read on the forward strand.
ATATTAGTAGAAGTATTAGCTTAGCTCCTAGCTATAACTAAGACCCTAATAATAACCTTAATAAAGATAGAGGTAACCTATAAGAAGCTTATAATAGTAATAGAAGATATTATAAGAAAAGCTATCTTTAAGATAGGCTTTACTTAGGTCTAAAAGCTAGAGTAATAGAACTAGGTAACTAGTTAAGTGGTTATTATAATAAAGAGATTATAGAGAAGGGCTTAGAGGTTAAGAAATAAAGTTAACTAGGAAGTTACCTATAGTATAAGAAAGACCTAAGCCTAGGCCTTAGCTAAAGTATAGAAGGTTACTTAGAGAATATATCTTAACTTACTAAGAGACACTCTAGTACTATAGAAGTAGTATAAGTAGGTAAAAAGATTTATTATAGGCTATATAGCTAATATTATCTTAGAGCTAGCCTAGCTAAGCTAAGACTCTTTAGTATAGTTAAGAGAAGAAAAGGTAAAGATACTAGCCTAAAAGTTCTTCCTAGCACTAGTAGCTATTAAGCTAAATAAGACCCTAGATAGGGAATAGAGTACTCCTACCTATATATAGGATATAACTAATATCCTTATAACTATTACTATAGGTAAAGTAAAAGATATACTAGGAGGCTATATAGTATAAAACGCCCTAGGCCTAGATAGGGTCTTATATAGACTTCTAAAGGCCCTAAGCCCCCTACTCTATAAAGCGCTAGTAAAAATCTTTAATATATCTCTATAAATAAGGTATTTCTTAGTATAATATTAGTCTAGTACTATTATAGTCCTCTAGAAACTAAGGAAGACCTTAGATTACCTTTAAATAGTAAGAGGATAGCGCCTAATAACTTTACTTAATATAACTAGTAAGCTATTTAAGAAGATTCTTACTATATATATTATAACTATAGTAGAAATATACTAACTTCTACTAGAAGGATAAATAGGAAACTAGAGATAAAGGTTAATAGAAATAGTAATAATAATAGTAATTAAGCTTATTTATATAGTATAGGCCTATAGTAGAGTAGTATTACTCTTATAACTAGATATAGCTAGTGCTTTTAATAATATTAATTATAGGCTACTTATTTAAAAGCTCTATTACCTTAGCTACTTAGAGTAGATTCTTAACCTCCTCTAGTCCTTTCTTAATAGTAAGATAAATTAGCTCTATATTAATAATAATCTTATAAAAGAAAGAGTAATCTAATAAGGAGTCCCTTAAGGCTTATTACTATCCCCTATCCTTTTTATCTTCTTTATAGCTTTACTCTATAAAGCCCTTAACTTAGCTTTAGGCTTATATATAATTAGTTTTATAAATAATATAAACCTACTATATATAAGTAAAGACTATAATAAAACTAAAAACTAGTTAAAGAATACTTAGATAATCTATAAGAAATAAGTAAGAGATTATTATCTTAGCTTTTTAATCTTAAAGTTTAAGTTATTATACTTTTAATATAAGCACACTTTAGATCTAAGCCCTTTTATACTTAGAAGTAAGGAGGTAGAATTATCTAAGGATATTTACCTTCTTAAGGTAACCCTATTAATAAGGTTAAGATAGTAGAAATAAGTTAAGGCTATATTAAGGAAAGTATATTTAATACTTTATACTTTATAACTTATAGTTAGAAAGTTATAAGGCTTAAGGGTTAAGGAAGTAAGAGATATTTACTTATAAGGAATCTACTTAATTATATTATTTAGAGTAATAATATAATATAGTCTTATAATTAGCCTTATAAAAGGCCTAGTAAGACCCTTAAGGGAATTATAAGTAAGGTACTTATAAGTAGTTAAGGGTGCTTTTAGAGCTACTCTTACCTACTATATAAAGACTAAGCTTAGAGTTCTCCTAATAAATATTTACCTAATAATATAAAAGAGTAAGATACTTAACTAATAAGAGGCTATAGGGGCTATAGCCTAGCTTTAGTATACTATTATATAGGTATTATTAGTAATCCCCCTCCCTTACTACTAGTACTAAAATAGATAAATCCTACCCCTAATAAAAAGCCTATATTAAGACTTACTAAAGATAAATAAGGGGGCTCTAAAGAGAGACTAATATATACTTAAAGCTTAGGCTAATAAGGTCTAAAGAGTAAAATAAGAGTATAAGGAGATAGAGAGCTAAAGATAGGTAAAATAACTTACCTTATACCTAGTATATAAGCCCCTATAAGCTAGGTATAGAGCTAGGGTAGTATTACTCTTTTATATACTATAATATATAAGCTTAATTATATTATAGCTATAGATAGAGAAGATTAGCCTTAATACCTTCCTTTATAAACACTAAGTACTTAGATATAATATAAGAATATACTAATATAAAAGTAAGCTAGAGGATATTTATTATATACTTCTTTACTATAAGCTAATAAGCTAAGAATATATCTTTAATATAGCCTTACTCTAGGAGTAATAAGATATACTTTATATACTAGACTACCTAATTAAGAGTAAGAAGATTATAAAATAAGTATATAATTAGTATAAGTTAATATATATAACTATTAGGCTTAGGATAAAGTTAAAGGGAAATAAGGATAGGACTAGTGTAGAGTAAGGGTAGAAGTAAGGAAGGGCTTATAAAAGGGCTTAGAAAATAATTAAGAAAAGAGGCCTTACTAGCCCTTACTAGAAGCTAATATATAACTAGAGTTAGAGAAAGAAGTAAGGGTTTTCTACTAGGGTCTTTAGTTTTTATCTTATTTATAAAGATAGAGAGACTAGATAAATATATATAATCTAATTAAGGTAATTTAATAATAATAATAATATTATTAAAGGACTAAAGAGATATACTTTATATACTTAATTACTTAATTAAGAGTAAGGAAATAATAAAATAAGTATATAATTAATAAAGGCTAACCTATATAAATATTAGACCTAAGGTAGATCTAAGATAAGATAGATATAGAGTAGGTATAGAGTAGATAAGGAGGAGCTAAGGCCTAGTAAAGGGGACGCCCCCCCCCCCTAAGGGGGGTAAAATTAAAATAAAAATAATTAGGAAGAGGGGCCTTACTAGCCCTTACTAGGAACTAATATATAACTAGAGTTAGATAAAGAAGTAAGGGTTTTCCTCTAAGGAGT